>UNPT01000157.1:0-102923 GCA_900536445.1 Hymenoscyphus occultus
GGGGGTCTTGATTGTGTTGAAGGGGGGAAGATGGTGAATTTTGGATGTTGGATGTTGGGGATTAGACTGTTGTGTTAGGTTTGGTTTGGGTTGTGTGCGTGAAGGGGGAAAGGCAGGTGGGGAGGTGTTTATTATGCTAGATTGGGGGAGGGTTACTTGGCGAGCTTGGTTAGGTTGTTATGGTAGGCGGCTGCTGGGGTTTGTCTCAGCACCTAGACCCTCTTTATAAAGGCTTTTGGTGGTAGGCTTTCACTCCCCCACGTGATCCTCCTCCCACGTGACCCGCCCGTTCCCTCCTCAACCCCTCGCACAGACCCCGTCACCACTCCGACGTCCACCCACCTCCAGCCTGGATGGCCGTTTCAGGGGGTGTGGGTTGTGATTGGCTGGTGGTGGCCAGGGTGGGGCGGGGGGCCGGTCGGAAAATCGGCCATGTGACCAGCGGCTGAGGGCTGAGATATGCTATAGTAGTTTGGTTGTGTGAGTGCTCACGTGGTGCTACGATACTACTATCATTTGCTTCTCGCTTTAAAGGGAGGAATATACTTACTATTAGCAGGTAGCTGTAGGTAATTAGCTACGTTAAACTCTTTTCGCTTGTTTATAGTATGTTAAGGATTAGGTTAGAGTTAGGGTTAGGGATAAGGTTCAGGTTCAAGTACTCGTGCAGATTTTTTCTAGGAAGTTAGAACTTAAGGTTACTATTTCGATGGCGGTTTAGAGGAGTGCTTTAGAGGAGTGGTTTAGATACTTACTTAGCTTGCTATGCTAGGAAATCTTACGGGGGGTTTTGTTCTATAGGTTTGGTTTTTGGTAAGGGATATTAGTTCGGCGCTTGTTTTGTTTTAAGCTATAAGTAGGTAATAAGGGGAAAGTTTAAATTAGGTTTGTAGGTATAGCGGGGTAAGAAGTTACTTGTATGGTAAGGTAGGGAATCTGGGAGGTCTTTGTTAGGTGCTAGGGGTGGATTTTCAAGATATATGGGAGAGTGGTGTGGTAAGCAAACTCTTTCTTACGGAAGAATAACCATGTGTAGCTTAGATATAACGTCTTCATTTATTTAGTTGGGCAATTAATTAATTAGCAGACTAAATTTGGTAAGATCTCACACCACAACGCCTCCCCTCACGATAAATGATCATAGTTCTTCATACTAACAGAATGTTTCACGGGATGTAAATGTGTTAATTATTGAATTTTTGACGACTGCTCCTGCGATGCTATCAGAAATCTACCCATGACGACTTACAAACTTATCTAGCAAACTCTGCACTAAGTCTATTGCAGTTGAGCATCCCCTAGCTGTTTGAAGACTCTTCTGCAAATCTTCTGCCATAGACACTATCGCATTAAGACACCATCTTTGCGAAGCTCTACATCTTGCACTTGCTCGTCTTCTGTGTAGTAGTGTTCCAGGCTCATCTGATTCATATTCATCACCTTGCTCCCCTTCCGCCCGTCGCTTGACAAATTTTCCAGAAGTTCCATAGATAATCCCAAAGCCTTAGCGGTACTCATAAAAGTCATTTCCTTCAGAAGACCAGATATAGCCACGCTCCTCAAACCAATGGTGGAGTAGCCCAATCAAAGAACTGTCACCATCAGAATCCAGATGGACGTCGTAAGAGACCGCAGGGTTACTTGGTGGATCGCGTGCGCACTGGAGTATGTATCGATAGTATATCGTGACCTTTTTGTGGAGAGCTCAGTGGATTTCGCAGAGTCTTTTGCAGGTTAGACCTAGACAGACTGAGTAGTTGGGGTTGAGATAGTCCTTGATGATTTGGAGAAGGAGCTCGTTGGGGCGTTTGCGGAGCAAGGTGGAGGACTCGTTGGGTGTCGTATCGTGATCTCTTGTGTTTTTCCCATCGTTTCCTAAGCCATTTTGTGACTCGTCCTCTGGTTTCTTCTCCATCTTTCGTTTCGTCGAGATGTCGCTTGACAAGCTTTCCAGGAAGTGCGTCGACATCCACCCATTTGATACGGTAATATAGCTTAGCAGGTCCTTTTTGGACCCAAACCTAGCCACGTTCCTCAAACCAAGGGCGGAGCAATATGACCAAGCAATAATTGGCAATCCAACCCAGAGTCAGGGTGAATTCTTGGATCTCACTATCCCGTCCCGTCCCGGCCCGGCCTCTAATGAGCGGGAGGCTTGAGTTGACGGCGTATTGACAGATCTCGACTTTGTGGTGGATGTCCCAGTGGATTGAGTAGAGTTGCTTGCAGGTTAAACCAAGGTAAACCGAGAAGTTTGGGAGGAGATATTCTTTTATGATATGGATGAGGATCTCGGTAGGAAGTCTGGTGAGAATATCCGATGGTTTGCCAAGTAGGGTATCATTCTCCTCTCTTGAGTCCTTTCCATCCTTCTTTAATCCATCTCGTGAGTCGTCCTCCACGAGTGTCGCGAGACTTTTCATATCTATCCTTCTTTTTCCCTTTCTCTTCAGAGTTGTTGCGTTTGATAAACTTCCCTTGAGTTGCTTTAATAACTACCCAACCTCAGTCCCATGATACTGTCTCTGCTCGATTTTTCCAGATAGAGCCACGTTCCTCAAATCAAGAGGCTGGGATACTCTCGGCCCACAAAACATACCCCCAAAACATAGCCCTTAAGCTTTTTACCCCAAGATAATACTTTCGACCCCCGCCAAAAAGGCACACGACAAACAATTCCACCAGATAACCAACAGGTTAACGCGTACACTTGCCCACTTGCAGATCTACCTACAAAAAAGAGAAAGTCCTAAATGGTCCGCCAGAGGTTCCACAGCACTTGGTAAGTTCTCTCCCTCCTCTAGATTCACCAGCTAACACCTTCAGCTCTAAATACCTAAATGAAGTCCTCAACCAGAAAAAAAACCTAAAAGACAGCCCTATCCCTCAACGGTTAGGAGACATTGTATCTCTGAGATACGCGATAATATAGCAGTCCTCAGTTCTGGAGAAAAAACCCTAATAAACTTCTATGAGGAAGTGAGGGCGTTTCTTAGGCTAGTAACAAGCTTACCTACACCGGGGTAAGCTGGCTTAAGTTTGGCTTAAGTTTTGCTGTTTTAAGTGGTTTGGGATAAGTAATCGAACGATGTGAAATAGGACCTCGGTAGGGAGTTTGGTAAGGATGTCGGAGGGTGATTTGGGCATTGTTCTCATTATCGTTGCTGGCTGGCTAGCAGCTTGAAAGCGTAACTGGTGGAGGGTTGGGTTCTGCCATTGATTCTATCAAAATCATCAAAGTATTCACTCATAGATCAAACAAAAATCTTTTCAAAACTACCCCAAGCCTTGAAACATACTATCTGAAAAGCTACAATCATTTAAGAATTAGATGCTCTAGTGTGTCTGGAACTTCCTAGTTCAGAGACTTCACGAAATTCAAAGCTATTCCTCTTCTGAAATTCGTGTAACGCATAGAGGGTCTACTTACTTTGGGGTCCGCCAGCTCAAGTACTCGCGACGTAGATGAAATTATATAAATCAATCGTGTTTCTTCTCCTGGTCTCTGAAATAAGGACCCTTTTCTCCCGTAAATGCCCACGAACCTTGAACCCCCTTCTAGGTAACACAAAGATATTTTCCCCAGCTATTACTTGTCTTCTTGAACCTTTTCCTTTCCGCCTCTTTTTCTTTTGATAGTAGTAAATTTTCTATTGGCGCCCCATACATAACCCAGTTCCTTCATCCAAGGCGACAGCATTTGGCGGATGTTATAATCTCCTCCAACAAGCGTCCTTAACACCCTAAGCCTGGTCACCTCTCCGTCACATTCTTTAATTCCAGCCCCCCAGCCCCAACAAAATCTATAATCGTCCATCCGTGTACTCCACATGCCTAGCAGATCATCCGACCCTAAATCAGTATAATGCGATCCCACACAAATGTTAAGATCAAAAACATTATGATAGTAGAGATTCAGGACATTTACTGGCCCACACAATGACCAATGCAGTGAATAGAACTTTCTTGAAGTGACGCCCAAGCAAACTGAGAAAAGTGGATTGAGATACTTCATGATTTGGAGAAGTGTCGTCTGGGAGCGTGCTCAGATAATCTTTGAGAGCCGCTGGCTGAAGTTGTGGACTGGTGACTTGTGCCAATGAGTTATTGGTTGTTGACTTGTTCCATGTTGGTAACATGTCTGGGATGTCAAGGAAAACCATTTTACGAAAACTTTTGATGCTGCTGGTGGTAATGTAGAGGGTGAGCGAATGGATTGATTGAGTGTTTGATGGATTCTGGCTGCGTGTTGTTGAGTTGAAAGAGATTTGGGTTCTTGAAGTTGAGAGAGCCATGGTAAATGAATAACTGGCTCTACTAAATAGAACCTTTTTACCACATGAAGGTGAATATCAGAGTTGGGAAAAGGACTTATCTCACAAACGAAAGTGAACCTGGTGGAGTATAATCGTTGACATTCAATGGCTGTGGAGAAACGCTCGTTTCTGCATACAGTTTGTTTTCTTAGTATTGAGAAAAAGGGTTTCTCTGAAGAGCTTCACAAATATGGGATTGAATCAGAGCCATAGGTGGTATTCCACTCTTCTAATTCAAACATTACAAACCTTCTCAGTGTGGTTCTATATAAAGATAGCGATAAGACTATCGTTTTTCCCCTTGTTATCAACACTTTACAAAATGATGACTGAGCTCTCTGTTTTACCAAATGCGATATTCTTATGCAAAATAATCATGTATGACTTGCCTGTCAAGTAAATCTGCTAGTACACACTAATCATGCTAGCAAAGTTGGCATGGGCCCACGTAACAGTGCTGTGGCTCTCTTTTTTTGCCCTTTTTTATTAAAAGACTTTTGAGCTCCCAGTTTACCTGGGGTAAGACATGCATCTTGTTCCAAGAGCAAAAACATGCACATGTCCTAGTTTACATTGCTGATTTGTACCTCAATATTTCGCTATTGAAGCTACACTATATGAGCTTGTTGAGAACTGTTGTAACAAGAACAGAGATTTGAGCTTTGAGAACTTTATATCAAGCGCTCCTTTTTGAAAGATAAAAGAATTAAATGTTTGAAACATATGGTTAAAGGATGTGAGAGATCAGTATGAGCGAAAGTGAATGTAGTAGCCACGCTTAAGATGTTATTAGGAACTCACTAGCGAGCCAATCAAGCAGAAAAACATTTACTTAGTATACCTAACATTTACAACTGTCTCCATTCTACCTTATAGGTCAAACTTTTGGCTATTCCAGTGATAACTGCTGAGTCTCCACTTTTCATGTTGATATTATACAAAGATATCCCAGTAAATCTTAGCGCCACCGTTGAGGTTGACCTTGTTTTAGGTTATAAAGGTTGCTAATCGTACTTGATTGTTCGTCCAATTCTTTCTTTCAACAAGCCTCATTGGAAGTAAATCCTCGCCTTACTGTCCTTCTTCTCTTGGTGTCAAGAACTCAAAGCATACTCTACCATCCTTTGAAATCGAATATCATTCAACCTTCCACAATGGGTCAAGAGCATCGCGTGAAGCACCGTCCACGAGTCATTATCGCCGGTGGCTCTATTGCTGGCTTAACATTGGCACATTGTCTTCATCACGCCAATATTGACTATGTGGTTCTCGAAGCTCGCAAGGAGATTGCACCGCAAATAGGCGCCTCAATTGTTATTCTCCCGAACGGTGCACGTATCTTGGATCAATTGTGAATTGGCGAAGATGTTTTAGCCTTGTCTGAGACAGTTGAAGGCGAGTTGGATTGGACTGGAGATGGAAAGTTGCTTGTGACTAGTGACGGTCCATTGTTGACAAAAGCTCGGTATGTTCAAGCATCTGAAAATAATGACTTTGGAACTGATCACATGTAGTCTTGCATACCCTATTGCATTCCTCCAACGCTGCGACTTGTTGAAAGTCCTCGCCGGATCCCCTCTCGACCAAAACAAAATCCACTGTTCAAAGCGTGTGGTCGGAGCTAATAGTTCTGAATCTGGTATCACAGTACAATGTCAAGACGGTTCAGAATTTATGGGAGACGTACTGGTCGGTGCAGATGGAATTCATAGTGCAGTGAGAGGGATTATGCAGGCACATATCGAGCGTCTTCGCCCCGGTTGCCACCGAGAAGGATCTGAACAGTATCTCAACAGAGTACAACTGTCTCTTCGGCATCACCAATGCGCTGAATACCGAATTACAAGCGGGGATCGAACACAGATCTTACGCCAAGGATTTTTCACCCGTCTCGTTTGTCAGAGAAGGCGGGAAGCTGTTTTGGTTCTTGTTCTCAAAATTGGATAAGAAATACTACGGCAAAGACATACCAAGATATAAACCAGAAGATGCCGAGCAAGCCGCAGAAGCATTCTTCAACATCAATATGACCGATACCATCAAATATGAGGAGGTCTGGAAGCAACGTACAATGTTTCATATGTCATGTATTAAGGAATCTCAACATGAACATTGGACCTCGGGTAGAATTGTCTGCTTAGGAGACGCCATTCACAAGGTCCGTATAGTCATATTTTTATCTTCTAGTCTTGGGATAAGCTAACGGGCTGCAGATGACACCCAATTTAGGAGCCGGAGGCAACGCAGCCATTGAAAGCGCAGCCGCACTGGTAAATAGTCTTTGCAAAATCACGGATCCATACTCTTTATTCTAGGTTAGCAATGTTCTGAAGGACTTCCACGATAGGCGCGTCAAGAGAGCTAACGCTGTGAGCGATGCCACCGATGAGTTGACACGTATTGGAACTTGGGCAACACTTCGCGATAAATTCATAGGCATCTACGCAACCCCAAACCTTGGAGATCTTACCACAGATGAGCAATGTAATCTCATGGTTGGCGCCGAGCGCGTGGATTTTCTTCCCATACCTGAGAAGTCTTTGACCGCAACAATGCCATGGAGCCAGAAGGTTGGAGTAGGAAAGCAGGAAAACAAATGCCTCAGAGCATTTTATGCCCTACCGGTTCTTCTTCTGGCTCATTTTGCAGCCACGAATAATGATACCATGCTGGATCTAAAAGTTTCTGGATATGGCTGGTTATATAAAATTCTATCAACCTTGGTATCTGGCTTCATACCTGTTCTATCAGGGTTTGATGCAGTCGAAAGAGTTCAAACCATCAGCTTATTGGGAGATTTGATCCCCATCCAGGCAATATTCATGATTGAAGCAGCCCGACGGGGTAACTTTATTACTATTGCACATCTTTTGTAAGTCTTTCTCTGCATGAAACGCAACCATCTCACCATTCCTAAGTAATGACAGGCCATTGTTCTTCGCAATTCTCTACCAGGTTTTTGGGCCCAGTGCCATTCTACCAATTTACTACACCCTCCATTATATCCAGACTCCCCTTGAGAACTATCACGCCGCCGACAATCGTATGACTCAAATTGGTAAATTCAAAATTATCATCCTAACAATTCTCCTCGTATATCCTCCCGTCTATCGCCATGTTCACTGTTCCCGGTCTCTCAACTCGCTTATGGATCAACGGTGTCTTTTGGCAACCTTTCCCAATTTACGCTCAAGTCATCCAGCTGATCCTAGGAAGATTCGTCAGAGACACAACAGAAATTGACCGTTTCCAAAATCCTGAAGCTGACATGCACTACCTTCGCCGTATTTATGCATTTGCCGCGGTGGTAGCCGCAATTAAAGGCGTATACACACGCTTCAACTTGCCAGGATATCTTCCTAGTGCTACCTCTTGTGCGGGGCTTTATTGGATCTTGATTCATTTTATGGATCTAAAGGTTGCAGGCAAACTCAATGCGCGATAGGTGGGAGTTATTGGTGTGCTCGCAGGTCTCTTCTTGACCATTGGTCCGGACGCTACAATAATCGCTATGTGGGCATGGAGAGAAGAAGTTTTGGCGGTTAGAAAGGGGCGTGGTATTAGCGATAAGTAAAGGGGATCATAAAGCTGAAGATACTATCGAATCTGGTGGGACACGTTCTTCTTCACATGATTCCTAAAAACAACATAGATAAAACTTCAAGCATAAATAGACAAGATGCTGCTCTTCAACTGCTGCTCCCAATCCAAGTTCTTCTCTGCTTCATCTCATAAGCCCCCGTCTGACAGTGACCGTTTTTGATACAGCGGGGCTTTAATTCGTCAATAAACGCGACGTTACCACCCAATCAACTAATTTCTGTGTAAGATACCTGGTCATTACTCTGTACACTCTATGTAAAAAGTTGTTATACCAAACATCTAGCACAATTAAATTAATTGTCTTAGGATACCTAGGCCATTAAGAAGTAAGAGTTAACAGTCATTCCAAGCTCGCAATCTATTTAGTTTGGTTCTACGAGGCTTCTAGGATAATATTATTCTAAAAGAGGTGTGTCCAGAGTTTCACCCAACTGTCTTACCTATGTTATGTAATTTTAACCTCTAATCAGAGAAACATCGCGCCCTCTATAATTCTTCTCCACCATGCTCATTGAAACGATGTGAACTGCGCCCTGCATTCAATGAATTTCACCTTCAAAGTCGTTTTTGGAGAATTACCTGCCACCAGCTGCCCTTATAAGAATACTCTTTCGGCAAGAAAACTCGAAAATCAAGCCAAGCGTCTTTCTCTTTCTCATCAAACATCTTTTCACTGGTCTTCAGATCCGTGATGGAGATCTAGACGACAAATAAAAGGATCCTGCTCAATAATTCATAAAATTGACCATGTGAAGTGAGGTAGTGAACTTGTTATTGCGGCATTACCTACCGAAGTCAAAGGTATAGCATTCTCAATAGTCCCACACACAGTTACGAAAATACGGCTTACGACAATAAGGGTAAAATCGCATTAAATTCGCAATAAAATCTATATTGGTCTCCAAAAATCGCGGAGAATAAAAGAAGCCTCATGTGACAAAAACAATCCCAAATCTTCTATCACATCTGATCACTACTTTAAATTCCGAGAGGTACTCCCCGAGACCCAAGTACTACCTCGCACCACTCCGGCACTTGAAGATTCCAGAAAGAAGTGTAAAAAGATAGAAACGGCCGGAAAACTGCACAATCTAGTATTCCAAGCACTGAAATCGCTCGTGGTAGTGTAACCGCAACCCACAAAAGTCGATAGATCTCTGTGCTCCCACTACACAAAAGAATCGGAAAGAAGAAGGAGAACGAGTAAAAGAATCCTTGCCTGTCCCGTCTCCCCACTGACAACGCAAATCTTCGACCCCACGCTGAGAATATCCTCACTGGATTCCACTGGGAAACGAATACAGTCACACATGCACAATCTGATCTACCATGCAGAAAAAGAATGAGAGACATGGAAAGAGCTTCTTCGCGTCCTCGCTTGGCATCCAATCGGTTCGAAAGGAATACGCCTGCAAACACAAAATGGTTGTCTCCCGATTTACGCAAGGAGCTGCACACTTTCTCATTTGATAACGACTTGCAGAAAAAAACAAACCCAAGACCCTTTGGCGCCAAGTGACGGCGGTGGCAATAGGAGACGTTGAAGCCCTGAGAACCACAGCCTTAACAAAATGAATCATAAGTTCCAACTGTCGGATTGAGGCTCTCCATATCCCTGTTTTGCCCGGAGAAAAGTTGCACGTCGATGCCCAGCAGAATGGTAGATACATTTCCGGACCCGAAGATCGCGACGATGTCGTACTTTGATCGATGTGATACGGGAAATGTTGGGACTGGATCAGTACAACGTGAGATAAATAACGGGTTATCCCACAGGCGGTAGAGATTGGGTCACATGCAGCTTGCTGACAGGGCTCTTGCAGGGCTTTGATTGTGTCTGGTAGTGTATCACCGCCATTGCAACGGCGGTGAAAGTTCACCGCTGACATTTGAGGCGTCATATCAGAGTGAAGCCTATGAGTTTGTCACGAAAAGGTGTCAAAACGTTGTCAATGATTGTTTGTGTCAAACCGTAATCATGTAAATCTCTTGTGGAAGTTAACATTTTGATAACTCTAGACTCTTTACCAGACCTCTCCTTGCGCCCCCTTCAAGCCCTTTGTTTTAGAACGCCCGTGAATATTATCCAAACCCAAAATCACAATTGCCTCCCAATTCTCATCCAGCCAAGTCAAAGCTCGGTAAGTCCTACCCCCACGAGCCCCAGAGTTCCCAGAAACATGCACATTGCGTGGCTGTGAGATGAGCTCACTGCACTCCCCCACTACTTGAAAGCCCCATGGATATTCATTGGCTTAAACACACTCTTGAAGACTTCTAGATCTGAAGCGCAAGTGCTTTTAGCCGATGAGCTTTTGGAAGATGAAGACTTTGACGATGAGGATTTAGATGAACCAGAGCCGGGTCCTTCTGGATTCTCGAATGCAAACACTACATCTTGAAAGTGACCTTGGAATTCCGGGTCTTTCAAAAAAGCGTCTCGCCACATTAAGGCTACCTCTTCGGTGGGATTGCGGAAACCTGGCCCTAACCCAAAGCTACCGATACAAATGTTGTAGTAACCGTAGTACACGGCAATTCGCAAAGCCGTCCGGATCTTGTCCCTCATTAGTTCCTTTTCTTGCTTAAATGAGTATTTCTTGCCCGAGATATCAAGTTTTGGCCGCTTAACTGGACAAACCGATATCACTGGTAGTGATTTTGGCTCTTGCCAGATTTCATATTTTTCTGGGCCATTTCGATAAACCACTAAGAACAGAGTTAGCGAAAATCCGTATCACAAATATAATAACATACCAACGGTTCGAGAAAAGACGCCCGCTTTGAGAGGTATAGGATAATTATTTGGCGCAGAGTTTCCAGGAGCAGGTGTTGTTAATGTTGCGAACAAATTGCTTCGTCTACAAAGACATTCTTCAGGAGACATGACGCCAGCCTCCCAGTCTCCCCCAGGTCGCTTGTCGTTTGCTGGCATTATGACTGGAATTGCTACAGGGTCTATAGGCTCTGAAGTATCATTTGCCCATTCTATAGCAAGATCAACAGGATCACGTTCGTAGAAAGCTATATACCATTAACTTGGGCACGTGTTTTGCGGCACTGGATGCTTACCGAAGTGCACCTGGCGACCTGTATCTAAAGGTTGTGTAGGTATCGAGTCGGAATAGCAGAGATAGGAATTAGGTGGACATTTCAAGGACATGTTTTGCCGAATCCATGGGATATAGGTCTTCTTGGCCTCTGCAGCAATCTCTGATGGCTTTGGTTTTGAGGGAGGCATCTTATCTCAATGTTGATGGAAGAGCGGCGAAGGCAGGGATAAATCAGAATACTGGAAACAAATCAGAATGTTGACAGGCAAAGTTAACAATGAAGGTGCTCTTTGACCCAGCACCACGGGGATAATGGACATGGGTCTGCATTATATAGGGTTTGAGGTGAAGAAGACATGGTCAGAACATCAGCCACTAGCGATCAGCCGGAATGACCTTGGCAACGAAACAGACAGACATTTTACAAAGAAGTGGATAGCACATCTCAGCTGCAACTCTGAGACATAGAATTCATAACCATTACCCCAATGGTGTGGTTTTGAATCTTATCAATACTCTCACCTAGCATACACAAAGGTGATAGAGTGTGGGCCTCTTTCCGTCCAGGTTTAGAGCCCGCCGTGCTTCGCTAGCGATGAACCGCCCGGTGGAACTCGAGAGTACTCGTTATGAAGGGTCGTAATACATGCTGCACCCCAAGGTCCCAAGATCGCAATATGTGCACCGTAGTACCAGATTACCGATGGAGATCAACCAGCGAATGCATCTGCAGGCACTGGGGTGGTCACAGCACACAAAAGGAAAAGGCCGGACTATAGCAGACCCGTGCGTTGTGAAATGCGCAATGGAAGGAGGGGAAAAGAAGGGAAGGAGTACCAAATTTCTGCCAGTATTGGCGGATTCCTGGACAAGAGTGTTGGAGTGAGAAAGTAGAAGAAGATAGACGTGAAATGGCGGCGATACGGTGAGGTGAAAAGGGACGGAGGTGGTGACTCGACTACCCTCTACGGAGCACTCTTCCTGCTCTCCCCTGATAGTCCCTTGGATCAGGTTGCACAAGAACGGTGCAGAGAAAAAGAGTGTCGTTCGCCCGATCTATAACATCTCTGATATGCGAGCCGCATTCCACGCAACTAGCAGATCGCTTGACCTTCTATCTCTCGAGAGATTATCATTCCACCGCACAGCGGTTTGCGTCCAATAGCACCGGAGAATGTACCCGGTCCATTGTCCAAGCAGAAAAAAAGAAAAACCGTCACCCTGAGATTGCGTACTCCCAGCAATATGCATATGGTATGATATGACTTCCTGCACTGGGCAACGGGCAATCTGGCTGAGGTGAGAGATGACCGTAAGATGATAGACGGCCACGGTAAATATGATATCAACTGGTATTGACATTGTCCATGAAGATTTCGAGGGACGACTGTTGCGAGTGAAACGACGTTGAAAGAGGCCTGTGGTGAGCAGAAAGAATGGGCCCGGCACTCGTAATCTTATTGGTCAATGGTGTTTGCTTTTTGCTTGACGATCACGTGCTCAGGGGTCCATGACGCGGCTCCGGCTCGCCCCGACACGCCCAGCGGTGAATTGATAGACATCGCGACCTCGGACCTCTTGGCCCATTATATTTCGTTTTTCAAGCTTCATCGTTGCCTATCTCGGAATAGCTGTTCCTCAGACCCTCAATTGATTGCCCCCCAGAGAGGTGATCGTCCGCCTTCAGGCCAGTCTCTCCCGCAGGCCAGTCGGGTCATCAAGAAATTCTGGGTTCATCGCGAGAGCAATATCTATAAAGGTCGTTGCATCATCCCCCGCGACTTCGATTGTCCGAATCGAGGAAATTCAACGAAATTGAGCAAGTTCCAATACAAGTTCCAATACAAGTTCCAATATTATGGCCACAGTCCGATCGCGACTGGCTCACTCGGTCAAGCTAGCCACCCGTCACACAAAAAGCAGGTCATTTTCTTCGACGTCCCAATATGGTAGTGACACTGCTAGCACGACACTCTCCATCGCAAGCCTTCTTGATCGCGGGCCCGCAGACCCCAATAATGTCTGTGTAAATGGCTTCGTCCGCTCGGTGCGGAGTCAGAAACGGCGGTCCTTTGTGGATCTCGGAGATGGATCAACATTGGAGCCACTGCAAGCCCTCCTAAGCCCAGAGCAAGCCCAGAGGTGTGCGGATTATATTGCTCCCGGGTATCGAAAAGGTGACTGACACGGCGTTGGCAGTCTCTCAACAGGAACGGCTGTCCGACTGAAGGGCGCGTGGAAAGAATCGCGTTTCCCGGAATCGCAAACTCACGAACTCCACGTAACTGCTATAGACATATTGGGATTCTCAGACGCAGCGGTATGGGGTGGAGAATCCTAGAATCAAACGATAATTACTAAATCCTGTCAGACCAACCCTATTCAGAAGAAGTATCAAACGAAAGAATTTCTTCGAACCATACCTCATTTGCGAAGCCGTATTCCATTTAATTCAACCTTGCTTCGACTTCGTTCGGATTGCATATCAGAGATAACTCGATTTCTTGCGGCGGAAGGCTTCACTCAGACCCACACCCCAATAATAACATCCTCGGATTGCGAAGGGGCAGGCGAGGTCTTTCATCTCGAAAGTTCACACAAGGGCCCGATCAGCGAACATGACGATGGAACATTCTTTCGGTCTCCAAAATACTTGACAGTATCAAGTCAACTGCACCTGGAGGCTCTAGCACAATCAATTGGCAACGTTTGGACATTATCTCCAACATTTAGAGCAGAAAAAAGCGACACCAAGCGTCATCTCAGTGAGTTCTACATGCTCGAGCTTGAGATGAGTTTTGTGGAGGATATGAGCGTTGTGATGAATGTGGTGGAAAAACTGGTTCAGAGTATTACATTGCCACTTTTGACTTCCCGAGTAGGTAAAGAGTTGCTTGCTACCAGAACTCGCGATGGGGAAGAAACTGGCGAGTCTTCAGAATGGTTAAGAGATCGATGGTTGGCTATGAAAGGCCCTTGGCCTCGTATCACATATACCGAAGCCATTCAAATTTTGCAAACATCAGGTATTAACTTTACCAATACCCCTCAGTGGGGTCTTGGATTGAGTATCGAGCATGAGCAACATGTCGCCAGCGTTTTCAAGAAGCCCGTTTTCGTTACTCAATACCCACGCGATATCAAACCATTTTATATGCTCCCCTCCAGGGAGTTAACTGACATGGGAGAGACTGTGGACTGTTTCGATCTTTTGTTACCAGAGGCTGGAGAGCTTGTCGGGGGTTCTATGCGTGAACATCGCCTGGATCCTCTGATCGCTTCAATGCGGTCCAGTGGTATGATACCACATGGCCCACCAGAATTCATCTCAGATGAGCAGCTAGGTAGCCTGAAGTGGTATGTTGATCTGAGACGCTGGGGGAGTGTTCCACACGGTGGATTCGGGCTCGGTTTCGATCGCCTTCTGGGTTACTTGGCTGGTGTCCAAAACATCAGAGATGTAAATACTTTCCCTCGGTGGGTGGGGCGATGCGAATGTTAGACTCTAGGTCCTGGGACCTATCTTTGACGCCGGAATATTACGAGGCCACCTCAACTCTCGCAGAGCAACAGCAGTTCCACGCTCGCTTTGGATTGTTCCCAAACCCCCACTCTGTAAAACAAAACTGCGCGGCCTAGCGAGGAATACGATCATTTAATCCTGTGGTACGAATCTCTAATTCAACATGACGGCTTAAAGAGACATGCTACCTTTAATAAATAATGTACTAGAGTAGTTTTGTTACAACCGAAACGGGCCTGGTACATGGGAAGGTTCCGGTCCTTGTTCTGTGTGTACGGAGTTTCTCGGTGCAGGTATTACTTGCCATTCTCGATCTCTTTTCCTAACCTATATAGGCAGTAGTTGCATCTACTCGGGGATAATTAGATGAGGTAAGTGTATGCAAAGCAACAAAGTTCTTTCTTAGAGCAAGCCAATTTTGATATCCGCACCTAGGGCAGCGCACAGCTGTTAGTTTGTATGGATCATGACGTTCACTCACTCCGTAATACTGCTGCTTCTTTTTTTGCCTTGAACAAAAAATAGGCCACACATGAGCTATCTGATACGTACATCCCCCTGGAGCGCCTCCTCACTGCTGTGCGTGAGGAGTACTGCAGGATCATTTTCCTGATCCAACTCAACGCAATTCCAACCGCATCTATCACTACCCTACAATGTCACCAATACTGTAGCCTCACGAATATCACATCAGAATGGCTTTTGATGGTCGTCTCTAATTTGTTATACAGAACGCCACCAACATATTCTCGGGTTTGGAACCGCAACGAGGGGAAGAAAGGTTCGCTCCGCGCCGTACATAAACATAAAATCCTCCGGCTGCAGGTAACACACCATACAACCTTGCTTCTGCAGCGGATGCAGTTTACACCGCAGTATAGTACGGTCAACCAGGAATCCACGGCGCTTAGGCTTTTCTCTTCAGCACGCGGCTGCAGCTTTCACGGGGGCTATCCTCCACCCCAGTCTGGTTACATTCGCAGTCCAACCTTGGTAAAATGGCAGGCCGTCACTACATTGCATACCGAGTCTACAAAATAGCACCAAGTTGGCATCGTGGCTCTGTGATTGGGGCAATCAATGTAGTGCACATACGAGATACGAAGAAGACTCGCATCAGCCTTACCGCACCCAATCGACTGGAATCGACTGTGCTTCTGTTTCGGCTCGATCCTTGGGGCTGTGGCCAGAAATATCGCATTGGCTGTTTACAGCTGTGTGTTGTACAAATCGCCATCGTATCGTACTCACCCTTTAGCTTGGTTATAACGCCAAAATGTTATCCACATATCCCTAGTACCAACCTGATACAACCAAAAGAAATCAGATAAAGTTGGGGTCTATCTCCATAGCGCCGCAATGGAGCAGAGTTGTCTTGGGAACTTGATCCTGCTTCCCCGCTACGAGATATATGCACTGTTAATCGATCCCTGAGATACCAATTCATTGCCATAGATGGCTCAGCTTAAATGAAGCATAACGGAATGCTCTAACCAAGTTTCCAACACGCGGGCGAATTAGGAACACCAATTGTGGGAGGTATATTTGTTCTTCTTTAGTTTTGATCGTCGAAGTGTGGTTACACGGCGACAGCTAATTCCGTAAATTCCAACAAGCCGGTGGTTAATGTCAGTTATTAAGGCTCCTCTAACGAGATAGGATTCGTCTGCAGTACCGGATAAGTATGAGACTTGACCCTGATCCCAGCAGGTTGTGTTTGTGCAGCGGGAAATCCAAATTCGAGGATTCAAGCTACAACCCCACAATCCAGCATACGCCCCAGCACAACCTAACCATATCCTTCTCCGCTCAATCCCCGTATCAACCTAGATCATACCTAACTTTTAATTTCGGGAAGGTGATTTAAGCTTGCTACATAACTTATCTTGGAGGGGTGCCTTATCACGGGGAGCTCTGGGATTTTCATGATGTTGGAATTACCTATATGTACGTCACGTAGCGCCTACTGCCTACGGTCTCCCCCTGTTGAATGTCAACAGTGGTTCGCTAAGTACAAACACCAACATTCTTCAACCACCCCATCGTCTGCTTTCTGTTTGTTTTGTCCGGATTCCGGAAAGACCGAGTTGGCTGGGTGCTCCTTCCATGGCGGTCTGACACTTTCAAGTTCTTTTTCGCTCACGAGATATATGTTGTATATACATGATTCGCTGGTTTTGATTCTCCGGTGGTGGCCTGTCTTTCGTTGAAACGGATCCCACCAACATTTTACTCAATAGATTGCTGATGGCTACGTCAAGATCGACCGTCCTGGGGTGTGCTTTGGACCATCTGGACGGAATGAGTACGTGCTGTTGGTACCTGTCACTACCTTGTGTTCGGATAAGATATCCCACAACGTGGGACTAGATTCATAGCTTTTCCTGACATAGATCACCTTAGAAGGAATGCTAGTAGTATTCTCGTTGAGCCGAGCGGCTCTCGCTTCTTTTGTGCTCTTGTATCCGTTTATGTTCTACATTCTTACTGGCCGCTTTGCATCTGTTCGACACCAACTATTGAATCATGCATATACGATACTGTACAATGGATACTGTACATGCTGCAACCGCGGGTGCCCTCCACTCTCTCAAGTCCCCTTTCGACTCACGTTATCGACCCCAGCGCCCCCCACAAGCGATGGGGGTGGCGATGCTAGCTCCAAAGCACACTGTAACAGCAGCTAGCACTCTTCATCCTCTTTGCGGGGAAGTCATGTTATGGAACGGGAAGGAATGAAACCGGTGGGCAAATACATACATCGACGGTAGGTACAGTACTTTCTTCACCTGAGGCTGTACCTCTGCGTGACATCCCAGGGCTTGAAAGGCCCGAGGTGACTGCTATCCTGCCGTTTCGCTTCATGCGTGTGATGGCTTCGTGTGGTGGGCGAGAGCATATTTACAAGGAAGAGTCTGTTGGTGGGTGGTGTGAATGATTGCCGTCCTTGATTTTTGACGCTGTGGGGGAGGGGTCGGGGGGTGTTGGGGTGTCTGTAGGTGTTGTGTTGTGTTGGTGGAGAGGGGAGTTATGTCGTGTGCGAGTCCCATTTTGCTTGGGTCTTGTACCTAGGTAGATTCGTGATGGGATGGGATGGGATGGGGTGAGATTCGAGTCGCCCTATCGATGTTTTGTTCTGCTTCTTATTCGTTGGTATGGGTTGGATGACTAGGGTCTACAAATGTGGATGTGATGCCTAATCAGGTCATTTATTGTTCGCGGATGAATATCCTGTTATTTAATCTAGGTAAGTTATGGCTTCTTTTTGGGAGGTTCTCTGCGGCACTGAGTCGCACGTTTTTCCCTTCTCCTCGAGTAACCGAGAGCGAGAGGCGTAGTCGCGTAGTGTTTTCGTGTATGTAGCTTGTTCCAAGCACTTTAAGAAGGTGGTACTCCATTCTTGATTACGACTATCTTGCTTGAAAAGAGCTTAGCTTACTCCATACATGGACCTTGATTCGTGTTGTTTTGAGACTTGAAAGATGTGCGATTCATAGTCTGACGGTGCGAATCGTGATTCTCGTATGTAATGACAACTTTTGACTTGATACAGTAGTAAGATAAGGTCGTTTTCTTTGTGTGGTATTTCACTGTTTACTTTGTTATTAATGGTTATGTTGCTAAGGATAACAGGGCTGGATTAGATGTCCAGGTTTACGCTTGTGGGTGTAAGATACTTGTGTAAGATTACTACAGAAGCGTCTGTTCAACCTTCAGATTAAAGGAAGAGAACTGAACGTATGGGGCTTTCTCCTATGAATGTGGTCCTAGCAACTGTAATGGTAGAAGGATACAGAGAAGGGTAGGTACTGTAATTAGGCACCTTGAGTTCAGTAGTTGGCTGGTTGAGGACATATACTTCCTTCCAAGATTCCATTCAAAGGTCTTACAAGCAATTGAAGTATAGATTCCTTATCTTCCTCGCTTAACCCTTTGAGTCTTACCCATAGATATATTTCTCACCTACCCCAACTCATGAACCTTTATATCAACCCCTCCACATTCTCTCTTTAATACCTTCTTCATACCAAGGAGCTACAAACCTTCCCTCCTCCAACTTCCAAACCTAAATACCTACACCCTAAAACCACGTTCGAATGAAAATCTTTCCGAATCTCTCTTGTCTTATCTCATCTCCAGTATCTAACTCGAACTCCACCACACCTCCATTCTACTCTAGCATTGAACATTCTACTATCAGTAAACCTACCATTAGAAGGGTAATATTACATAACCTCATTATCAGAACAGTAGAAAAGCGATGTGATACTAAAGGTCTGATAACTATCTTCTTTATTTATAAATTATATACTCCGTATGGAATGTTGCTTGAGAAATAGATATTTCGTCTATACTATATTACTATTACTATTCCATCCCATCCCTAGCCATATCATTTAAGGGTCACACTAGTAGCCTATAGCCCCTTCATCCCATCCCCATCCCCATCTCTATCCCCAATAAACCAACAAGTAACTCACTAATCAAATAAACAAAACCCTCAAATCCCCATAATAACCCTTCATTAAACCCCCTTTTCCGAACCTATACTTTAACACTTCCCACACCTTCCCTCACCTCACGCTATTTTCCCAAGCGGCTTACAAGTATCAAATAGAAAAGGCATACTGTAGTCTTCAAGATTAAATAAACAACCTAAAAAAAATATATAATAAAAATACAGGCTTCCTTTCTATCTTGCAATTCTTTTTATACTAATACTGTACTATACTAGACTACAGTACCTACCTACCTACTCCATCTTCTCTTCTCTCATCCGCTCATCCCTATCTCCCCTCCCCTTACAAATAAAATCCCAATCCATTTCCATTTCCATTTCATTTCAATTCAACTCATTTCACTTTACTAAATTACCTATAAGAACAAGAATAAGAATAAGAATAAGACTACAAGTAAGCTTATGCGCAAGTACAAGTTTCAATAGAAACAAAAAGAAAAACAAAAAAAAAATGAGAAAGAAAGAAAGAAAGAAAGAAAGAATAATAGCATACAATATATCACAAGTCCATCATCCTCACCTCACCTACCCACTAATCAATTCCATCCCACCCCATCCATCCATCCATCTCACCAAGTCACACTACCCACCCAAGTTACCTAAATAACAAGATCAGAATTCAACACCCTTCACTTCTTCCTCCATACCATACCATCTAAACCCCAAGTCCAGCCCAACAACCCAATAAAAAAAAAAGGGAAGAGGATGAATACCTCCCCCCTCTCTCCCTCTCACACATACACACATACCCGAAAAAAGAATCACAAAATCACACACACAAAGCACCATGAACATCAAAACTTCTTCCTAAAATAATTCCCCTAGAAACTATCACACAGCCTACGCCTACACCTACACCTTCTCCCCCCAAAAAACAAGGCACACCAAAACAACACAAATCCTTGAGATCTAAAAAGTTTCCTCTCGAGGTACTGTAGCTAGCTAACTAATTTCCTCAAAACTCCCACACCCCCCTCATCTTCCCACAAAAGGTATTACCCACTCAACAGACTAAGAAATTAAGGTACAGAACCCCCCAAAAATCATACTCCGCCCCAGAAAAAAGAAAAAAAGAAAAAACCAAGAAAGCGAAAAAAAGAAGAACGCCAAATGTAATGCATTCCCCACCCCCTATCCCCCAAATGCGAATAAACCCCACCCCGTCGCTGTTAAAAACATATTGCTACAAGAAGAATCGAAGAAAGAAACTCCCCACCCCCTCCCCCGCCCCCTCTCAAATCCAGCAAGACTGAAAAGGTAATCGAAGGAAGAAAAACAAAGCAATGGTATAATAACTCCTCCCTCCCATCGAAATGCCTCCCAATCCCATGCCCATGGTAACAAGTAAAACTTTTCCTGTTCTCCTCCCAACCCAAAAAATATCCGGTCCAATAATCATTATGTTCATACAAGGGGTTTGAATTCTTGCTGAGAAAAAAAAGGTAATATGTGTAAGCCTTTCGATCCATCCACAGTTCGAGGCCATGCATGCCCATTTTTGTGTCTTGCCATGTTTTGTTGTTGTTGCTTAATTGCAAAGGAATCCTGCGGTAAAAGTTTAGATGCAGAACTTTCGGTCAAGTACACGAATTGCTCGTTGGTCCTCACCGATGATATTTAATTTGTCGTGTGGAATATCCTTGGGTTTCTGATTGTCCCCGCCTTCACGAGGAGGGCTTTTGCTCCCAGCACGGCTGCTGTTACTCTTGTTGTCAGATAGCACACTGGGGGAATCAGTGGCGTGAACCAGGTGTGAGATACTAGGAATGCTCTGGGCTTGCGATGTGCTGAGACCATTGGCACCATTAAGTTTTGGTGAGCCAGCCGATTTGGGAGATCTGTCACCCATTGATGTTGGGGTATTGACCTGTGAAGCGGGTTTGGTATGTGGAGGAGTAGATGTTCTTGCTGGACCGTTACCGTTACCGTTGAGTTGAACGGGTGGGAGGTCAACAGTGATGCGAGGATCAATCATCCTGACAGCTTGCAATGCACCTTGGGCAATTTGTTGTTGAGCAGCCATGGCAGCCGGATCGGCACGAGGGCTTCGACTAGGTGCGTACATGGGAATTAGATTTTGGGGCAATGTGTTTTGTGCAGTTGCCGTACTCATTGGTCTATGTTGGGTTGGGTGAGGAAGGGAAGGATCTGAAACGTGTGGGGGCGGCCTATCATATCCTGTCTGTTGATGAGGATGGTGTGGTATGCCGTTAGGGTGATGAGGGCTGTGCTGTTGGTGTTGTTGGTATGGTGAGGTATGAGCGGATCCTGGAGGTGGAAGAGCCGAACCATACATCTGACCTGGATATTGTGGGTATGGTGGTGTAGAAATTGGCGATGGCGGCCATGCAGCATAACCTGGTGCGACTTGATAGGCGTATGCTGGTCCTCTGTGCCCCGGAGAAACCTGGAGGTGTTGAGGATGCTGTTGTTGCATGTATGGGCTGTGTTGCTGCATTGGGGCTCTGGTAACTGGTGGTCCTTGAGCTTCATGTACAGTTGATTCTGGATACATGCCCTTGACGGGAACGATATGTCTGAGTGCTGGATCGGCAGTTGGTTGTTGAAGCTCCGGAATACTTGGGTGAGGTCGAGAGTAGTAACTAATTAAATGCAGATGTTGCCCAGTGGATGTGGTGATGCTGAAGGATTGCTTCATGAGACCATCCGGCTTGTATCGATATCCATCTGGTCCCTCTCCGTCCATATCCTGATCCTCATCACTGCCTCTTCCACTATCTGGTGTTTTTCCCGTGCTGCGTCGAACTGGGGTTTGTGCAAAAGAGCCTCCTCCTCTCTTTCCCTCCATCTCCCGGTATGTCAAGAAGCTTCCGGATACTCTGCTAGCACTCCATGACTTTCCATCCGTCCATCTTCTCATTCCTGCTTCTCTCTCATCCCATACGAAAACCGATCCTGACTTGATCGACTGTCTTTCCTTTTCCGAGAGTCTTCGTTGTACTCTAGGTAATAGGCCGAGGCGGCAAGCTTCAAATAGCTTGATTGCATCTGCCGGCGTTCGTACGTGGCCATGGTAGGTGTCCATCATGATGACGGTGGTATAGTTGATTCAATTGGATATTATTTAAAGCAGCTCAACTGCTCTCGTCGGAACGGCGAGGAAGCAGTGGCAGACAACACTTTTAACCTTATAAAATTCCGGTGGATACGTACGGGTGGATAAGAGTATTGGCGGCTTCTCCACAGTGGGTACGTGCTGGAGGCCGTCTCGAAAGATGGTTGGACGTGTGAGGGGAAGTTTGCTGATCGCCTGGAAATTGAGCTAAAGAAGCACCCTTGGCTGTCACAGAAAGCTTGTGCGGTAGTAAAGGGGAGGTTTTGGCGGTGCCGGCTTGCGGATTAGCGGAACGCGCAAGTTCTGTCGAGGTGTAGACTGAGACGTCGGGTAAGCAATTCTGGGCGCTTCAGATGACATGTTAGCCAGCGAACAGATTTGCGTGTGGTGGAAAGTGATAGTGGGGCGAGCGAGCGAGCGAACGAACGAGTGTTTGGAGAGATGAGACAGGATGAAGCAGAGCGTGATAGAAGCTCCCAACCAAGCTTGCTGGTCTTGCGTACTTTGTTTCTGCTCCATTGGGACGAAAATGCCAGTGCATGATATCTCCGCCGAAGCGCAGGTCCAAGTTCCTCACCCGTCAAGAATTCGCATGCTCGCAAGGACGAGTTTGAACTTTTGATATGCATGAGGCTCTCTCACATCACCATGCCCATGACGCAGGGTTTGAGCGACCATGGCCGTCCCTTTGGCGCCACGGGTGAGGGGGAAAAACAGGAAAAAATACGTACGGAAAGATGAGGAGATCAATCGAGATGTCTGATGCTCGACTCTTGGTAGTATTCTTCCTCTGGTGAGTGTTGCCGCGGAGAGTGTGTGTGATGGAGAGCAGCCGTCGAAATGGCCGCAAGTACAAGTACTGGGTCGATGAGGCGGAATGAATCTGGGTCACGGGACGGGCAAGTTGCCCTAGTTGGAATAGTTGGAATTTCCGAATATCTGGTAAGAGCAAAGACGGCTCACGACCGGGAAAAAACGGTTGCCACTGTCGAAAATCAAAGAGATTTCGTAAGTGTATCGAAGATCAAGTTATTGTTGTGGGGGTAGTATCGTGTCGTGTCGGTTTATTGACAAGTGGTGAGTGCTAGTGCCGCAGCGAGTAGTGGAGATGGTGAGTCTGTCGACGAGGAGTGTGATGAATGCAATGGCCGTGCCAGAGTCCTCGGTACCAGTGTCGAGAATTCCACGCGTTGGAAGAAGTGAAAGATAGCAAGTCAGAATGCGACCAAATCCGGGGAACCATTGGGGGGGAGTACTGGTAGTAATAGGCAAAGGCTACTGCCTACTCGGCATAGGGATAGGCATACGGCGTATTCTTGACTTTACGGCTCTGCACCAGTTTCCAATCCGCTGCCTTCTTGGATCCTTGGACGGTTGGCTGAAATAAATCTTAGATTAGGTTTGGCGGCAGGGATGACCGTCAGGGTGGGCAAAGGCATGGCCTGGGGGTGATGGTGGTGACGGTGGTGTGCGAGAATTCCTGGTAGGGGTGTGACGGGGGGTGCTGGCTGGGGCTCGCTGCTGGGGGTGCGGCTTCTGGCTTACAGGGGACTTACTCCTGTGCTAGGCTTTGGTTTGGAGGGAGCGAGTGCGAATGTTTGCAGGTTGCAGGGAGGCCGCAGAGCATGGACAGGGCCCAACAGGGACTGGCTTTTAGTGATGGTACGGAGTACCTAGGGACGTACCTAGCAGGCAGTCCGGAGTAGGTAAGAATAAGAATCAATGGCAATAAATAGCAATCAATGGCAATAAATAGCATCGTCACAACTTAGTCTTCTTCCATGCGAATGCTGGTATATATGACAAAGTGCCGAGTAGGGTCTAGGTAGTAGGTAGTACGTACCTAATTCGGTACTGGAGTCTAGGTACTCTATACAGAAGTCAGTTCTGGAGTCTAGGTAGTGGAAGTAGGCATCAAAGTTGGTCCTGGAGTCTAGGTAGTGGAAGTAGGCATCAAAGTTGGTCCTGGAGTCTAGCCGTTGGCATAAGAGAAGTCTCTCTATTAGCCTTTGAGTGCATTACTTCTGCTTCTGCCTCTGCTCTTCAGGAGGATGAGAGGATGCAGATGCAGATGCAACTGCAGTTGGAGGCACTGTTGGACAACAGTGCCAGTACTCAGGTACTTCTACATAGCTACAGCCTCCTCCCTACCAGGCACGGCAACACAGCAACCGCTCTCACAGCCTGCTTCCGTGCATCAATGTACCTATATGATGCATACGATGATGATGCATTTGATTCATTTGATGCATTTGATTCATTTGATTCATTTGATGCATTTGATGTATATGATACATAGATACCGATGATACATACCTATGATACTTGGTTGGAGTAGGTACCTCCGTACATTTTTAGAAGTAGCGTAGCTGCACTCCTCCGTACGACCCCAAGGGACGTTGTCTGCCCTACGCCTTGCTTCACCTTGAATACGAATGCTGCTGCTGTTCCAAGTCACTGTCACCACCGCATTTGCCTTTCCAGGTATCCTTTCCCTCTGCAGTTGCCAACCCCAAGGCACTCACTCGCACTCCCTCACCCTCACCTCACTTACATCACTCCCTCTTCCGCCCTGGGCTACTCCCTCCAGCAAACCGACTAAATAAAGTGCACTTCTTGTCCATCAGTCCCGGTCGCGCCAATGCAACCCTATCTTGACATGTCGACGTCCAAACTTTGCTCCTCGTAAGTTTGAAGTCTCCTCGACGGAGTGATCCAACATGTCATCATCGATGAAAGACTTCATCGCCGACTCCATCGCAGAGCCGACTCCACCACCGTCTCGCGCACTCTATTCCTGCTCGGCGCGGGTTGGCAATGCTTGGCCCCATTCTTATTCATTCTTGGTCTGGACCGAAGATGAAGTAAATGCTTGGTATCCTTGGCTTTCCTGCCAAACCAGTCCAGCGGGGCCCAAGACTAAAAAGAAAACGCCTTCTTCTTCCATCAGCTGCTCATCACGGTGGAGGCAGAGGCACTGGTACTGGTACTGGCTTGACACGCTAAAACAAAACAAACATTGAGCCTTCCGTACCAAGCCATCACTGATCATTCATCCAAGGGAGTCACTGCATCGTCATCATGCCCCGTCCAGATTAGATACCGCTGAGTACGGAGGTACCACTGGGTCCCTGGCCGTAAAGTTCGTTGGATTAGAATTGATGAACGAAACAAACAACACCGTAAGTTCCATGCCCTCATCCGGCAAGTCAAATCACTTCCTCAACGGGACAAGCGTGAGATCCCAAAAGGGGCGCAGCATGGATGGGATGCGCTGCTCGTACCGGTAAGACCTGGGTGGGCGTTGAATTTAGGATTCTAAGTACTGTGGGTCCCGTTATGAGCTTATTTTGATCGCTCGCTCGCTATACCCACACCCTCTCGTCTATTAGTATTGGTCGGAGGGGATTGGCTCCAGGGCTGTCTGTGGTGGCCCGGTGGGGTGTGCATGTGGGGGATGAGTGGTGGGATGAAGCTTGCTCGTAATACCGTGTCAATGTTTCTGCTCAAACTTCTAAGCCTCCGTTCTTGAACGAAATCTTCATGTAAAGTATCAAGTATCAACATTTAATTTTGGTTCAATACCTACCCAGGACCATGTTCAGATAGGCTACACGACACGACACGGAGAAATCGCTCTCAGAACAGCGTGACAGTTACAGTGGGGAGGAGTGGATGGTGGGGCGAAAAAAACTCCAACAATCTTTATTGCATACCAATCTCGAGCAGCAGATGTGTTTTGTACCAGTTCTTGGACGAAACTCAAGGGAATCAATGGGATGGCGGGGCGAAAAAAAAACGAACTTCTCAATCCGGGTCTGGTACGTACCATCCAGGCAAGCTACGCGGATATCGCTCTCACCACAGCGTCACAGTCACATCCAACTTGTCTCTATCATGTATATGCTATGCCGTTGGACTTTCCAGGTTCCAGTGACCTACCAACACAGCATAGCCAACCGCAAGCTACTGTACCAACATTCTTCTCCTCCAACATTTCATGTCCATGTAACCAAGCCAGTGCAGTTTTGAAGCCAACGCCCCGCCGGCGCAGTTGCCCTCCCACCACAACCATCACAGTCGGATTTTTGCTCTGGGGTTCGTCGGTCTTCCGCTCCCGCGTCGTTGCAGAAGTCTTCCATGCATCTGCTTCTGAAAGAGCTGAAAGAAGGTACTGCAAACAAACATTTCCTCAACTGGCTCGGTTCTTACAAATCCGAGAGGGTGTCTGAGTCTAGGATACACTACTACGTACACATCTTACTCTCAATACCACCAACCAAGCCCCCGAAAAAAAAACAGTAATAACAAAAGATCAATATCACTCCCGTCATCTATCCACAACAAATCCTCTACATCTCCCTCCAACCCAACCCAACTTACGGATCCCTCGCTCCCCACATCACATCAATCACATCACCGCCAACTCCAACTTACGGATCCCTCGCTCCCCACATCACATCAATCACATCACCGCCAACTCCAACTCCCCATCCCAGTCTCTGATACCTCCGCCCTCAGAACCATGTGAAAGAGAAGAAAAAAAAAGGTCCTCGTATGATCGTATCCCACCACATTACATTCTCCGACTCCCTCAAGTTAGGATGACCCTGTCGTACATCCTGCCATCCTATCTCTTCTTTCGCACCGAAAAGCCAAAAGTAAAGCCCAAAAACTCAAGCGCGCTAAACCCAAACCCAAACCCAAACCCAAACCCAAAAACCAAAAGTAAGAAAACAAAAAAGACGTCATGCGTCTAAATAAATATTCATCAAAAAAAAAAGCCAAAAAAGGTAAATAAAAAAAAGTTAAAGGGTAATAATGAAAAGACGAAAAAGGTAAAGGTAAAGAAAGGTTAATAATAATGATAAAAAGGTAAAGGATGAAAAAGTAAGTGTTCTTGGGATTCCTTCTTGTTATTCTTATTAAACCTTCTTTCCTAGAACTCTCCGATATCTACTTACCCACGGGTAAGGTAGACTACTTCTTCTCCTTCGTATGCCGTATAACCATAACCACCTGCATGATTACGTAAGCAAGCAAGTAAGCATCGTCGATTTCCAAATTCTTTCGTACTTTATACTTCGTACTTAGAAAGGCCTAGATAGATCTAGATCTCGATCCTATAAATTTTACATTCGAGTCAAAAAAACCAGGCTTACTCAAGGCTAAAGTTCAACCTTCAAAAAAAAAAATACGGAGGGGGGAGTTGAGACTTTTTTTTCGCATCATAGTACTTGTATATATTTTTCTTTTTCTTTGTATTGTAAGGTTTTACAGTGGAAACTAGAATGGGGAATGGGGTTGTTTTTTATTGGATTTCTTTGGGATTGGGGATTGGGGATTTTAGGTAAGGTAAGGTAAGGTAATGATAACGCCTGTTTAGGTAACGAGGGGACGAGGGGGAAAGTATATACCTACTATAGAGTAAACGAGATGAAATGAGAAAAGGGAGGAGAGTGAAAACTTCTCCCAATGCTTCGTTGAGGGTGAGGGTTGGGGTTGGGGTTAGGGCAAGCTCCGTAATCCGATGCGATGCGATACGGTCCGAAGACCGGGGTTTTCTCTGGAATTATTCGGAGGTAGAGATGATGGGATGGGATTGGGGGATTTATTTCGTGAGTTTTTGTGAAATTGTGGGTTTCAAGTCGTGGTGTTTCAGCGCGGGGGTGGGTGGGTTGTTTCGGTTGGGGGTGCTTGGTGTGTAGCGGGTTAATGGATTGGGGGTAGGATGGTGATGGGATGGTAGATGGGAAGGTCGAAGTTTGGAATTGGAAAGGTAGAATTAGGGGGTTGGAATTTTAGAAGGAGTTGATTTTTGATACTGTACGAGTACTGTAGAGTAGGTAGTGATTCTGTACGTGGTTCGGATAACCTTCCTGGGCATGGATGGGCTGGAGCTCGAGACCTTGGTATTTTATTACGGGAAGGGGAGGGGAGGGGTGTTTATACCGTACTATTATTCGAATCTTTATAATATTGTTAAGTACACTGCTATGGAACTGGAATAAACATAAAGAAGAATCAAATAAATGATTTTTTAATACTATAGCAGCCACGATAGGTAAACTTACTTAACTTTGTAATAGCCGAACCAACCCGACCAAATCCTCCTTACCACCATAGGAAATAACAAGAAAAAATGTAAGAATGCTTCGGTAATCACTATACTTTGTCACGCTAAAGGGACTCCTACGGTATTAGTAAGGGGCGGAAGTAAGAAATATAATATAACATCCCTCGGATAAAAAAACGGATCCTAATACGCATGTATCGCGATTCTCGATACGGAATCTTATTCGAAGCCAAGATTTCTCTTTGCATAAATTATTTTGGAAAAGAATTAGAAAGGAAGTAGAAAATGAGGAGAGAAGAGTTTCGTCCTAGTACATATATTAACGTAGGAACTTAGTAGCCAACTAACCGACTAGATAAATACTATATAGTAAGAATTCGGATTTGAAATAACCGCGACGACGATATAACACGTAGTGGTAGTAAGCAGTAACTTCATCCTTACTAAACCCATCCTCCGTAGATTTCATCCCTTCCTAATCTCGTATCTTAAACTACGACTCTAACCTCCTCATCCCTATCCAAAGTAACCCTATCCTATCCTATTCTCACTACCTGACATAATCCACACCACACCACAACCCTACCCCGCCCCGCCTATCCCCTCAAAAGCGCATCCAATGCCCGAATAGGAAATCAACGAGCAACCCCGTAAGTCAAACAATAAAAATCACGATATCACGTAATACTACATAGTTCCAATATACAAACTAGGTAATCTTACCTTTACTCTACTCGTACAGTACTAGCACCTACTTAGTCAAGCCCCACACACACCACACCACTCAAAAGGGGAAACCTCGGCCCAACCAGCCAAAGCATTTAAGCATAAATCCTTTTTTAGAGTTTTTCATTTTGCTATCCACATCACGTCACAGGCGCCCACATTTGGATTCTTGTCCCCCCGCTCGTGGGTCAGGCGCGGTCAAGACTCACTCTATTTAATCGTTTCGGCGCTGGACGATCGGGTGGTCCGGAGGTTATACATGATTAAAGGAAAGAGTGATTGATGGATGGATGAGGGGGTTTTTTATGGTTTTTTGGATGAGGTGTGAGATGGGGTGGATTTATGGTTTGGGACAAGTAAATTTACTGGTAGAGGGAGGGGGGAGTGGTTAACTCTAATGGTGTCATTTGAGAGGGTTTGATGGTTACATACTTCAAAGTACAAAGTGGGTGGACGGAAATGGAATCATGGGGTGTATTTGTAGTAGAAATAAGCAGTTTGTAGACGTCCTTCGGGATAAAGTTGGGCCAATGGTTATCAATACAAGAAGTTATCCATATCTATTCTCTGAAGGTTACATGCAATAAGGAAATTTAAATGTAAGTTTTGGATCTTGATTTTGGATGGAAAGGATGAATTCATTTAGAGATGAGAGTTTGATGTACGTCGTAACTGTAAAATTTCCATTCTTTCTTCCAAGCAGTTAAAAAAATTCAATTTGACGTATGACGGTATGTGGGTGGGAAGTTCCGTAGGGTTGATTAAAGTTGTTTTTTGTTATCTGCAACTGTAAATTTACGTAGGTGTTAGCTAGTACGGGACCTAGGGTCAAGGATATGGAGGTGGTTCTAGAAGTACTCTAAGAGTAAGATTACGGATTGCATGATAGATGGGGATGAATGGATGTTGGGATAGTGATGATGACATGAATGCGATGTTGATTATCGTGTTAAATGCGGATGGCGGTATTGTAAATCTTATTTCCTAATTTGCGTATAGTTTGACGCGAGAGCATGAGAGTAATGCGGACGTGGATTGTGTAATTGATCGTTCGCCATGAGTCTTCTACACGCACATCCTCTTCTCTTATTATCCTTTCCCCGCGGTTCAATTCGAGGGTCAAAAATGAGGCGAGATTTACACTCTCGCTCGCGATTAAGATCCTATTCTCGCCGCGCGATAAGGGCAAAGCAAAGCAAGTTAACAAACGAGGCTGACCGCTAGAGTGGAAAAGGAACGATTAAAAATCTTATACCCATTCCTTAAATTAGATCTGAAGTCTCGTTACATCTGCATAAATTTACTATGCATCCTCTACGTAATATCGAAACGCAAACACAAAAATTACGTCGAAAAAAGATCAAATTTATAACTTCTTTAAAGCGTATTAATATCCAGCAAACAAGCGTATCTTGAAGTAACCCCTCTTTACGGGACCTATCTATTTCCAATTAAAGTAAGACTCTAGAAAAAGAAAAAAAGAAAAATTAACCTAAGAAAGTTTACAGTCAAGGTTAAGTGTTAAAGAGAGAGAATACTTGTTCGGTCCGGTATGTGGGGCGGGGGGTTGGTGGGTTTATTTTATTGTACTCGAGTAGTTTGTCTAGAGTCTACGAAGTAGCAGTAAGGAGAAAAGGCGTGTACCGATGAGACGGACAAGATATCTTGAGTTCGCAATGCTTAAAACCTTAAGCGCATATAAGGTTTGGCGCGGGTGTTGTCCGTATTGGTCGCTCATCCCATTTCCCTGGTTTCTAACATCGACTGAAAATTCTCCATGCAAGGATGCGCTATCTTTCGTCTCAGGCGAGATACTTTATTTGCCCACGGTACCGAGTAAATTTACCTAGCTGCAACATCGTTCATGCCCGCCCGCTCATCCTTTTCAAAGAAAATGCTAACCAAGAACCAAAAACGCAAAAAAAGAATTTCGGAGATTTAAGCCCTACCTTTGATTTGGGAGATTTATTTTTCCTTGAGAAGTTTTAGGCGCTTTATGAAGGAACGGTGACATGGATAGATGGAAGAAAGCTCGAAAGCTAGACGTTCTTGCTTGGATTACCTTTACGATGTTGTACTTTCTATGCGTAACTCTCTAAATTTAACATCTGACTACGGAATCCTACCTACTTACTAACCACACCAAGAGAATCCCGACATAGATATCGTAAACGAAAGTACGAATCAGATAAATTACCGAAATCCCATACACCGATCTTTGACTCAAACGCGAGATGACCGACTATGTCACAGATGTAAATAACATCTGTACGTTAGAGAAAGTCTGCGCCATACACTATCGGACGATGGCCATCGGATATTTCGGGGAGTTGGGTTATGTAGACACTACGCATCAGCCAAGAAAATGCCAAATCTGATTAAGACTTATGAACACCAACAAGACTTCCCAGGCCTTCTTGTATAGAAAATCTAGACTCCGGGAGTTCGCGATGATTCTCTTATTTTCCCAATTGAAGATTTTTGGCAGAGACGGAAGTTTCCTTCTCCATCGTCTTAATTTGGGGTTGTCAGATCAGCGATTCTTTTCTTCTTCTTCTTTTCTCCGTCTGATAGACATGCCTCTCCTCTACCCCGTCTTTTCTTGGTGACAGCACAAAAAGCTTGGCTTTCTTGGCTGTTGTTTTTAGATTTTTTTTGGTTGCGCTTTTGTTTGGTGTGTGACTGTCTTGGCGACTGATATCAACGAGCTGATGATTGTCCGATTTTGCCGTCGTGGTATCGGATGGACGCTACACAAGGAAGCCACGTTGCGATTACCCGGATGATAGAATTTCAGACTAAAACTGTACTAGAGGTAAGATGAAGATCCCATCGAAATTCAATATCCTAAAGGTGGCGGCTTCCACAATGCAGCATCCTTCGGTTCATGTAGTAAGAACTTATAAAGAAGCAAGATGGATCTTGGATCTTACAAAGGAATTAAAGCCCTAAAATCCGTCGTATCTTGGGGCTCAATTTGGGTTCTGCAAGAGGATGACTGAGAATCTGGGGTTCGGAAGAAGGGGGCTGATGTAATAACAACATGATGTCCCAAAGAGGGAAACCTCACGCAAGCAAAAGCAAAGTAGTCACAGCCTTGTGGCGTACTCCCCACCTGCTTATTCGGTGGTGTGACCACTCCTACTTCTCACTCCCACCCCTTCCACCTCCTCAATTTATGCTTATTTTGATGAAGAGACCAAGGGGGGTGTGGAGCGTGTGCGATTCGCTGGAGCGGGGAAGCTACGAATTTGTTACCGCTCTACTTGTGCATACGGTATGGTGCATACATGAACCGATGACAGAACGTTGGATGCATGGGGTTTTTTTGGGGATCTTATTCCGAATGTGTCACCGATTCGGATTCCCGATTAAGTGACACACATTATTTCGCACCGGCAGGTAGAGAAGGATTTGTTGGAGTGACAAAGCAGAAGCCTGATCTGGACTGCATTTGTAGCTGAAAAGGTGATCGCACCATGATTTAATTGATTGTTGGTGAGTCGCACTAACCCCCGGAGTGCGGTGATTTACTTTTTATGAAAGGACAGTTAAGAGGAGACATCGTCAATTGCCGAGTTTTGGTATTATCATCCGGGGGGCTGACTATGGACACCGACAATCTTCGGGGCTCAAAGTCTCTTTTCGGACTTTCAGTATTATGGACTGGATGAGACGGATGGTTGCGCCTTTTTCTTATTTTCACTACTGCAAGAAAACAAGCAAACGATCGGGTATGTGCTGGTACTTGTGGTTTGCCTCGTGGCACGATTACACCACCTTTGGTTTGAATCGCGGAGAAGTTACCACATGAAGTACAGGACGGTGTAGCGTGAAAAGAGGGCTGTGATGTGCACAGCATTAGATAGAGTTATTTCGTGAGCGTCCTCTCGCAACCATCTTCCCTATTTTGGTTTTCGCTTTGGGTTCCCTTTTAAAGAGTTCTTCGCTAAACACACGCAGGAGGCGGACTTGGTCCATTTCCAGTATTCCAGTGCGAGATATACCTTAAAGGAAGTTAGCGAGGCCTGGCTCGCTGGGAAGTTACGAGCAGCAAGCAGTACAGTGCAGCGCAGCTAGGCGAGTCGCACAAGGAAGAGGATCTGTTGAAGAAGTTGAGTGGCACCAAAACGCTCCTCGCACATCGTTCGTCCCACGGTTGCAAAGCTGCTCGTATAGCTGGGGGGTAAATGAAGCTTATTGCATAAGGTTTGGTAATGTACTGTAATGAAGAAAGTCTTTTAGAGGCGCAATACCAATCAAATTGCCCCTCGTCTAGCAATCAAACTCAGACCTTCGTTACGAGCACATCCACGAGCTCTCGTTTGCGAATCGCACCTGCACCTGCACCTGCACACACCAAGACCCGGGTCTCGTGAGTGTTTACTTCGTACGTTAGTGTACCGTGAGTATTTACTCCGTACGTTAGTGTACCGTATATCATCAACACCGCCCCAGGCCAGGTGAGAGCAGTGCCAAAGTGACAAAGCTTTGGCGTCATCCAACGTACGTAGTAACAAGCTTAAATTCTCGGGAGCATGGGGGTCCCATTCTCCACATGTCTCCGCGCCATTCCCTTTGACAAGTGCCCGACTGAGAGTCGGAGACAAGCACGACCAAACAAGGTCCTTCCACGCTGCACGCCAGAAGCACTCCACCGCACTCCACTCTGCCAAGGCCCGCCATTGGTGGAACCGGGATGACGCGGCCCAAAATGGGTGCTTTCGGTGCGAAGAGCAAGAGAATGATGTGCGCTTGCTTTTTTGCTGACTTCTCGAAGAGGCGTTTAAGGTATACTTGGCACGCTCGGCGGGCCCTTGGCACATGGTCTTGGCAAAGTCTTGATTGACGATGGGCTGATTGGGATCATCATCATCTGTTTGCGCCGGGTCCTTGGTCGGTGGGGCCACTGGAGTCGTTTGTGTTGTTGTTTTACTTCGTACGGTCCGTAGCCCCATCGCGGATGCTATCGATCCTTGGGCGGCTTGTGAATTGGTGTATGAATGGAGATTCTCAGATTGCAGACAACAATACAGCAACGGCAACACATCAAGCGAAGTGAGACTCCGGTTCGCTGAATACGTCGGGCTTTTGAGATGCCTATCTCCGTGGTGCATGTTAAAGTACTACAGTACCTCAAACAATACTCCATACTGCTAAGTCTGACACCTAAACGTCTACCGATACGAATCCGACAGGAGAGATCCTTCTGCGAGATACACCTTCGTACATTCCATCTGAACGAGGCTTAGACGCCTAAATCCTCATCATAGTTTCAAACATCCTCTTTTCTAGAAACACTATTAGATGAAATAATCCCGAGAGAGAAAAATAGCTCGCTTTACGGTGCCAAGTAAAGCGTCCCATCCCCAAAACAAGCCTTCTCGTCTGGAATCATCCCCGCACACTCCCATATACCGTCCTGCTAATTACACCTTATTCCATACAAGCCAATGGAATGCGAAGCTGTCAGAAAGTCTAAGCTTATTACACATATTGAGCGAAAAAAAAAGCAAAAAAAGCCAAAGGGAGACAAAGTCAAACACAAATTGAAAACTTTGTTAATAACCTTACCTGGACACGCAGGAAATCAACAGCCATCAATCCAGCGGAAACACAAGTCAAAAAATAGACGGAGTATGTCTTGCATCATCGCTTCCACGAGGGAAACATGAACATCCATCCCATGTCCTTCATCCCACGCACCTCGCCTCGCCTCGGACTTTCGCACAAATCACAAGGCTAGTCTTTTGAGTATATTATTACAGGGCAGGGCAGTCCAGTCTTCGGTGACGGTTAAGGATGATATGAGTAAGCGGGCTTATTCCCCCGAACGTGGGTTTTTAACTCCATGGGACATTTGGGAGCAAGAGGGCCAATCGCAGCATGGGGATTCGCTCACTCGTTTAAACTTATTTCTTTTACCGGTCCTGAAAGGGGAAAGAGGATGGACGTGCGGGTGGTACTGTAGATCTATCGATAAGCATTCATCACATTGCGGCGTGACGATATCTTCAGCGGCGAGGAACCTCTTTACAGTGTTTGGAGTTGGGCTGCACCAAACAGAATGGGGAACCTTTATAGTACTTTGGATTGGATGGCTCGTACGTTCTAACGTATATTAGGAAAAGTATTTTCCCGTCGTTTTTCAAAACTTCTATTGTTAAGGGGGAGCGTGATTTTTACATACGCTGCTACATTTCATCAATTTCGACCAATTTAAGCATGAGATCTTCCCCAGTAGTCCAGCCGTAAAGTACAGTAAAATAAGATAAGGGGCTTATTATTACCCTTCTCATTCCTCGTATCCCCTCCAAACTGCTGATGTGAGATTGATGGTTCTTCCTCCCCACGGACATCAACAAATCACACAAAGCTGGTCGTAAATTGAGCCGCATAGCATAGATTCGGCGCCGGATAGCGGTAATATTTATTAAAAGGGAATTGTTTACGAATGCGCGTTTAGTGTAAGGTTGCATTCATTTCTCTTTCATCTAAAAGAAGGCTGTACTCGGTGTTGGGGTTTGGGGTTACAGTGATACTTTTGATTGTTGGTTATTCCCCCTCCGCTCCCCTTCCCGCTTTCTCATTTGTGCGTGCGCGCGTGGTCCCGAGAATTTGGGTTCGTGGAAAATCTCGTGGCTGGGTTGCTGACGGAGATTGTGGTAAGAATCTTACAGTGTGTTGATGATTTAGTTGCTTTGAATAGGCTGTTCTGTGTTGGTGATTTCTAATTGTTTGTTTTTTTGCTGTTGGACTGCTATATACCACAAAGCCTCGTTTTGTTGGCCCGAGCTGTTTACTCTTCTAGTCATGGTTGCTTACCACGAGCTCCAACTTCTAGCTTGTGTTCTTCTGTTGAAAGATGCCTAATCGATGTACTACTCGTTTAGCTAGGTAACATTGTCGTCAATGTGAGACGAGTGTCTCAAGGAAAAATACATCCCTATCTTACTTGGGAAGTTGTACTTGTTGGCGCTCGAATTTAAAGCTCTCCTATTCGTACACGGTTGAAAGTGGTGGTTGAAATACGAGAATATTCATACCCAACAGTCCCAGTACGTACCTCAGTTGGCCCAGTTGGCGGAGTTGGCGGCCGCATGACATGCATATTTCCAAGGGTTGTGTCTGGAAGTATGGTGGTGATGTTGGATACTGCAAGTCATATGGTTCAATTCCTGGTAGTCCATTTTATTTATGGCGAAGAATGTTGGTATCTTTTCATCGATGGCCCCTCCCTTTGCAGATAGTCGAGGACGGAAATCGAGACTCCCGGGAAGTTTCTGCGAGGGCATGTTGCTCGTTGTCCATGTTGAGATTGGAAGATTTAACAACTTTGTCTCTTTCTAGCTCCTCCATATTCGTCGTTTTGTTCTGTCCTCACACCTCATGTCATCCTAGACTTTACAATCCCTGATACCTTTACTAAAATGAATCTTGCTGTCTCACCACCTTCTGTAGTCACCCTCACATTTCATTGTCATCACAAAATCATCTAAGATCATAGCCGCGATCATTCAAGATCCCTTCCAACCCGCCGCTCTCACCGAGTCTAACACCAACAAGACGCACCACACTACCCATCTCATTGCATTGATCCCTCAGGATCTTCTGAACGCATCCATGGTCTGATTCCCTTTGTTATGGTTGCGAGGCAGGTACCTAGACATACTACTCTAGTCTGACCAACATTCTTATGTACAGGATAGTACCAACGCATCTATAACCGGGGCTCAGCACGTGTATGCATGTCATATATGGTTGTTGGGAAAAGCCGAGCCGTTTAAGACACGAGCAAAGACGTTGACATAAAAGCTTGTTACCCGCTAGTATTTTTCTAGCCCCTCGGGAATATAGATTGGGAATCCCATGTTGCTGGGCCTGTAGAGAGGCAGTGTTGGTTGGACTTGGATAAAGAGGTTGGAGAGGGTGTGTATCTCTGCAAATCACAGATAGTCAATATTACCATCATGACATCTGCTTTACAAGGCACCTACGTGTTTGACGACGTGAACAGCCTTCTGTCAAAATTCCTGTTGTGGTGGTTTATTCACCGAGTACACCTTTTTTTAAGCCAGGATAGAATATTGTGTTGGTTTCCAAACTCGGCCTGCCCATGCTTTTAGTTGATGAATACGTCTCGCCTTTTCAACGAGTGTATATTCCGAGGGGGAAGGGGTGGGAGGTAGTATGCTGGGATTTGATATTGGAGCTCCAAGTATTCGTGGTGGCCGCTCACGGGAGTGTTGCATAGGCAGAAAGAGAAAAAAGGGGGCTTAGATTCTAAGCGAGGTCCAGAGTTTGAGCTTTCTAGACACACCAACGTGAATGATAGGTAGCTCTATATAATGTATGACGAACTCTATTAGATTCTTTGAGAGACTTTTGTTAGGAATTTTACCTAAATAGACACTAGGGTTTATCTAAAATCCATGTTATGACGTAGCAATTTGTCTGCTTTGTGTTTATGGCGCTGGTACCGTTTTGGGGACGCGTGAGGGAAGGGAAGGGGCCTTTTGAGAGATAGAGAGATAACTCTTCACCCATGAATGTGGTCACGTTTAGCTACGTACTTGAATTAGCTGTGGGTATTTGTAAGGAATGAATTGGGTGGGGGGGGAGGAGGGGGAGAGTACGAAACATTACTAAGTCTTGGTTTGTCACTTATCTAGAAATAATCTTAGAGCCTGTTTGGCTCACTCTTTTAAAACTCTTACTCCATTAACATTCGCTAGTTAAACAGGTCCTTAAGTTACAATCATTTTATTGTGCTGATTGCGCATGTTGCTACGAGATTGGTGGAAATGGCCTAGAGTTAAGACGCAAGCAACTTATCATCTCTCGTTAAGATCAAAGGACTAAAAATAACGATGTAGAACAGACTTCTGAACTTTTGGGGCAAGATTTCAGTAATGAATGTCCACTTAATACTGAAAGTGTATGAAATTACCTCAAAGGTATGAAACCCGTATATGACAGATACCGAAGAGCCATGTACAGTACGTCCCTCTGAAGTTGATCAAGTTCAATGCCAGGGGACTCAAGCAAAAATTCGAATTTGCTGCTGCTTACTTCCTACTTCTTCCCGTTGCAGCCTTTCTGTAGCGATAGCCGAACACAAACGATTCAAGATTATAGGTGGGATTGCTGACAAGATATGTTATCCAGCCCGACAACTGGTACTGTAACAGAAGGGGGCAGTCCTAAAATATATTCACTCAAAACCTTTCCACTGCCTGGTCCAAGAGTGACTCCATCACTATTATGACCAGTATTGATGTATAAGCCGCCATGGATTGTCCAATTATTATGACCAGATTCAGGAGTATTATCACCAACCAAACACCACGGAACTTTGCCAATAATTAGATGATTAGGTTCTGCCAGAGGGCTGTAGCAACGACCAGTGCTTAGTACTTCTAGTTCCTGGTCGGGTTCAAGACGAAGAAAGGGACGTGCTACTGCCAACATGGCCCTGATCTGGTCGGGTTGAGCCTCGACGTTGTCCGCGTACTTTGGTACGGGCTCTGGATTCGCACCCCAGCCTCCAACATATAGCATCCCTCCAAGGTAGGAGGTGATGTCCAGGCGATCTGAGCCTTGGAGAAAGTTATTGAGAAAGACTTGACTGACACCGTTTTCGTCGTCTGAGAGTTTCCAGCGTGGGTTGCGAATTGTGGCGTGGTTACCAGCCGAATTTGTGCTATTGATCCGTAGCTTTAGATGGCTGTTTGGAAAGAGTTGCGAGAAGACGCGACCTGACCAAGGACCGGCCGCAATGACAATAGAATTACAGGGAATAGTATAAGTGCGAGACTTTTTCTCATGAGCCTTAATAGTACTGTAACACTCGCGAATGCGTGCAATTGGTCGTTCTTCTGGATTGAGGTAACCTCCGAGTTGAGATAAATTTGCACGCCAAGTTCTTCACATCGCTCGCGAAAGAACCGACAAAGTTTTCGGGGGTCACTGATTCTATGTTAACAATGAGCTTTAACCCTTGTGGCTTGGGGAACATACACATGAGCTGCTTGAGGGGCTGAAGCGAGGGACTGAACTTTCCAGTCATCCGATGTGTTCACCCAATTTGGAAGATCAGATACTCTTTTTTCCACTGGTGGAGCAGGCCCCCAACTATCGGGGGGCGACAGGTCGCCAGAAAAGTTCTTTGGTGAGACGCGGTAGATCTCCAAGTCGCTGAAACCCCATTTCTCTCGACCACCAAACTTGTCCGCAAATTCTTTATGGAGACGATACGAATGATCCTAAGGGTGATATATCTGAGACGAAACCAAAATCACCCAAACCACCTGTAGATTGTCCCGATGCGCCGGCGCAGACGTCCTCAGAAGAATCCACCACTACAACTGGAGGCCATAATGAACCGGAAGATGATGGCGGGCTTGACTCGTTCAATTTTAAAGCAAGATGATATGCTGTCGAAAGGCCAATGACACCAGCGCCTATGATAATGGTGCCTTCTGGCGGTGCGGATTTGGTAGGACCAAGAGACATGAGGTATCTCAGGGGCTGTTGAGAAGCAAAGTACGAAAGCACGCCGAGTATTCGTTGTGGAAGCTTCATGGCTTGCGCTCAGATTCAATTTGCACCGGTATGTTGGAGACGGGATTGATTTGCGCAATGATGAATACCGTTATTCGCAGTCCGGCAAGGACTTGACGAATTCACTTGGCTAATTTTGTGGACGGACTTATAGCTAGGCGAATTGGATCTTGTAAAGTTATCTGTTGGCTGTGGCCGTGAAGACTCGGAAAAAGTTTGAACTGGTCAAAAACAGCTTATTAATAAAAAGTATCCTCGTTTCTGAAGAGCTCTCATTCATCTTGGTGTGTCTGGAAAACACAAAGTCTGGGCCTCGCTTAGAGTTTTATAGTAGCATACATTAGTTATCCCAGCTCAAGCCAAAGTTCTCTTGACATATTACACCAGCAAACCATACAGGATTTCCACAAACCCCAAGCTTCCCAATCCCATAGCCATCTACTACGAAACATCAAAGCAGACGAGCTCAACTCTCAAGATTCGCATAGACCTTGTTTCTTTTGATACAGTCATAAAACCAAAGCATCAAAGCAGCGATCCCACAATGTGCACCTTGGAGAAGACCTACTGCTCGCTCCGCAAACACTTCACTTCCGAGTTTTCAAACCCTTCAAGGACTCCAAAAACAAAAATGGTTGTACGAAAAAACAAAAGGTAATTACTCGAGAATCAGAAGTTTACTGTGACAAATGCACTGCACACATTGGTGCTGGGTATCAGAGTCAGCTTTACTAAGTTCCAGCTAGACATAAGGATGAATGGACGCTGAGTCAATGTGGGTTTTCGTTGGTTAGGCCTGGTAAATGATGATTTGAGTGGTACTTGAGGGCAAAAGGAAGTACAAGGTTGGCTAACTTGGCTTCTCCGTTTGGGATATTCAATTCTATTAAGAGAATAAGATCCTGGTACCTGAGTCATAACACTTCTCGCGTGTATCTACATTTTCTGTTTTTGGCACATATTACAATAATTATTAACGCAGTCTCAGTCCGCCTCCGTTACCTGAGGATTCAAAAGTTTTGGTATGCAGATGGGGTTTTGGGGATCCTTTACAATGATTGGGAACAAAGCTTGTCATGAAGGAGTGGGGATTGTGGAAGCGAATGTACTATGGGCTTAGTGAGTTCTTGTAATTTATGCACTACGACTTGATGAGAATAATTATTGGCAGAACAGTAGATCTTCTTCTAAAGCTGTGGTTTCTTAGCGTTTTCAGTTGTAATGTAAACAATGTAAAAATCTCTAAATGTCTGTGTAAAATGATGAACACAGAGCAAAGACAGGCAAAACTAGTTGCGATTGTTTATCATTTATTGGAGTAGAGGGGATGTTTAGTAGAATGGTTGTTTGAATCCTTTGAAATCGATAGAATAGTGAAGGTGTGTCATCTAGGGGGTAATAACTATACTGCCCATTGGAGTTCTTGTCGCTACCCAATCAAGAAGCTCAGTAAAAGCAATAGCTTCTGGCATACAACTCTCTGGTGAATGAATCATTTGACCCATAATAACCCCAGTCAATTTGCGCTAGCCTACGTAGAGGCTCCTCCTCCAGATTATTGTGTTTTTGCACCCAGCTCTTTTCTCTACTCTCATTGTGACACCACAAGCAATAGTCACCACAACAGCAACAGTCACACCACATAATAGACAACAAGAAAGGGGTTCTTGAACCAAAATGTGTACCTCAACGAAAGTAGTCTGTCGTAAATGCAACACAACACAGGATCCGAAGCACAAACCATGTCCTATCAGAAAGCCATGGATGACACCAGATCGATGCCAGGAGAGCCTCATATTGCATAAGGTGGAACACGTCAATGGGTGTATCGAATGCCAGATGGAGAAGCTGAAGATCAGTGAGACGTCTTTGGGCCAGCAGCTCTTAACGTGATGATGGTAGTGGCATATCATAGGGGTAGGTTTTTTGGGAGAAGGAGGATGATGTGTACAGGTTTGCTTTGTGCTGGATAAGCTGAATGGTATTGAAAAACCTTGGGATGGCAACGTGGTCAGGATTTCTAAACGGGATGCTGCAGAATAAATTTCTGGTGGAAAGAGGAAGCAAGAGGGGACGTATGAGAACAGATTCCTTCATAATCATATCTGATAAGCACAATTTCTCAACCAAACAATCAAAGTACTGTACCTCATTCTAGATGTATAGATTAGCAAGGAGTGAGAATGGTGAATTAAATACAGAGTTGTTCATGAATGTGTATGGAAAGGAGTCTTATTGCTATACTAGTGTATATTGAATGGTTAAGCGTGTTGCATACACTCACTTCTAGCTTCTATAAAACATGTGCTCTCCGTCTCAGAGCCCAACATCAAGCTCACCAAATCAACTACCAAATCAATCACATACACAAGCAAAACCCGGCTCAAACAGCAGATGTGCAAGTGGGTCTTTCCGCATTACACATGTTGCAGGAAACACCTCAGGAAAGACTACGAAAAGAAAGAGAAGTGCGAGGATCTCGAGTGCGATGGCACGCAAGTACCCACCCACAATAAGGTTCACTGAGTTCATTTGTGACTCTGAAAAAATGCCAGAAAAAGTTCTCTGAGGGCATGTCAAAGTCTGGAGGCAAGACAGAGGCATCTAAGAAAACTTGAAGGCTGCAGATGGATAAGGCCTCCTAGGTGCACTTCAAAAACAAACATGGGTGGTTTTGGGAAATAATATTTACCAATGGGATTCGAACGGAGGCATATTCTGAAAAGAATAATTACAAACTGCGAGTTGTGAGTTTGAATAAGACTGCAGTGTAGTATGGCGAGGGGTTTCTTAGACACGAGAATTAATATTTCAACCCAGACACCTTTGCCTAGCAATTTGTGACACAATAACCACATTGGCGTCCGGGAATGACCTAATTATCTAGTCCACCATCGTTAGCTTTCAGTTCGTATATTTACAAATTAGTATGCTGCCTAGGGAATGCGGGCGCAGTCTTACCCAAGGAGGTTCTACTCGCTTGGATTAATAATCCTTGAAAGAAACAGGACGGCGGGATTAAGATGATTTTCTTGGTTCCTCCTCTAATTCCTTGCCAAAAGCAAGACTTGTTTCCAAGCTATGTTTTATACTAGCCCTTAATATAAGAAATCTAAATGTAAACATAATCGCGGTTAGTGGTAGAGTGAAGGCCTAGAACTTAATGCGTTAACGGAATCTTATCTAGGCAACAATAAAAAACTAGAAGAAATACTAGTAAAAAAAAGACAAAACCTTTAGGCCCCCTGGCGCAACGGCGACAGGAGGCTCCCCTTAGGATAAACCCGACGTGGATTTTTCAAGGGGTATTATAGAATAGAAAGCTTACGCACCTGGAGTTTTTTTTGAGCAGAGCGGCGGAATGGTAACAGGTTTTGTGTACGGCGCTTATGGGTGAGCACACACTAACTGACTGGGCCAGGCGGGCAGGTTACCAGTTTTGATGTCGTTGGCTGTCTTTTTTTAGGATATCAATATTGCTTTGAGATTTGTGTGGGGTTTTAGTTACAGCCATGTGCATAACTAGTGTTAAAAGTGTGATTTTCAGGAACACCAAAAAAAGTTGGTGCGCCTAGGACTCCACTAACACCTTATTTATCCCCACCTACGACAACTCTATAACCATACACTAGAACGCCGTAATATAACCTAAATATCTACTTTAGTATAGCCGGACTCCGCAAATCGAAGCGCTAGGCAGGTGGAGCCGTTGCAGATATAAAAAGTCCGAAAAGGCGACGTTAGACAAGAGGAGTAACTCGGGTTCTACTAGTACTAAACTATAAGCACTAGTGACACGTAAAATCAAGGCTCCTAGGCGTTCGAAAGTATCGAAAGAAGCTCCTACTAAAGATCCTATACATCCGATTAAAATTACTAGCGATCTAGTTATTCTAGAAACTACTAGTATAGAGGAGCCTACCCGGGAAGAAGCTATAGAGACCCCGAAAGCGACACCTAAATCTATATATACTAAGGGGCTACTAGTAGTATTTAACCCTTAGGATCTCTAGGATATTACCTAGTATATAATAATTATATTCGATATTTATATAGATACTAAACAGAAGGAGTCGCTACTATATAATTATAACGTTAACGACCTATTTTATAAATCCTACGATAACTTTATCGAAGTTATCTAGGATTAATTCCTTAAAGGATAGGCGGACAAGAGAGGCCTCCGACGCTCCGAGTAGCCTATAGCTTAGGATTAATATATAATAATAGGAACTAGAAATAGTACCTTACGTGTTCGAGTATCTAATTAAACCTCCTAGGGGCGAATCGAGATAATATTACGCTAGTACTACTACCTAGGTAAAAAGCCATTATATATTCTATATACCTTTAAAGCTATTTCGAGTACCTTAATCGCGATCCTATACTAGATCCTATAACTAAAAAACAAAGAAAAAAGAAGATAGCGGACCCGCGGAAAGTATAGTATATACTAATTCGATAAATATAAATCGACGATTCGAGCGATACCGTAGAACTACCGGACAAGGAGAAGAACGAGTAGAACGAAGAGAATAATAACGAAACTCCTATTCGAAACTCGACTATAAAATAATAGTTAAAGGATAAAAGATTAAGGGATAAGAAGCTTATAAAGGAGAATAAATTAGAGTTAATTTAAAAGAAGCTCTAGGGTAAGTAGATCTACTATAATTCTTACTACGCTCGTCTAATAAAAGTATATTATATCCTTAAGGCTCGAAAATCCTACTACTCTCTTAATATAAGTAATATAAACACCTAGGCGGATTATATTGTTACTAGGAAATCTAGAGTTAATTTAGATACTTTACTCTAGGAATAGATAAAGGAGTTTATAAATAATAATAAAGAAGTACTTTAAAAGAAAATAGAATATAAAGTTAAAGTAAAAGAAGCTATTCCTATCTAGTAAGCGCTACCGATTATAGTATATAATTACCCTTAACCTTTAGTATAAGCTCCGACTTAATTATATAGTCCCCTACCGCCCTAGATATATAGTAGGAATCCTTACTTTAACTAATTGTGACAGACGTGCTTCTGGACAGTCGGAACAAACAACACTCTATTCTTAGGACAATAGATGAGGAGAGAAGGAGGGCTCGAGAGAGCTGGGAACTAAATACAGGTCGTGCGCGCTAGTACTAGCGCGCCTCGCCGAGCGAGCATGTGACATCCAACCCTCGTGACCATAACCGTCACACTAATATAGAATATATAGTACGAACTCCCTATAATAACTACGAGATAAACTAGCTATAAACCTATAATCCTCCCTGCTTCGCGGCTCGAATATAGACGATATAATAAAGAGCTTAGAGGACTTTCTAGTATAAGAGGTTAATAATCCTAGTAAACTCGAGGTAATTCGTAGCGCGATAGAATAGATTAAGAATAAGTATATAAGTGTTAATTAACTTCGATAGTCCTATACGATTAAATCTTTAATATAAGCTAGTAGTATAAAGAGGGGTATTACGGTATTAATTAAAGACTCGCTTTCTAAGTTTAATTTAGGGTATAAAGGTCGAATAAAGGCTTAATAAGTACTTATATAACTCGGATAACCTTAATTCTAAAGATCCTTATCTATTTAATAAGCTAGTACGATATTAAGACGTATAGATAATAGTAGGGATAGTGTCAGGGTAGAGTATTGATTAGATTGTCCGCAAGGAGAGAAGGAGAGAACTCCTCGCGGTGGAACTAACTAAATAACTACAAAATACCCCTATTCACTCAAGTGAGGGTTTAACACGTGCAAATTCATTCACTATAAAACTCGAAATCGAACCTTCACACTTATCTACTATCTGTGAAGCTACTAACCGTGTTATTTAGATACGTGGTTGTTTTATTATATATAGAGGGGCATATATATAGGTTGTAGTAGTGGAGCGAGTCGTACTTTTTTTGGTGTTCCTGAAAATCACACTTTTAACACTAGTTATGCACATGGCTGTAAGCGGGATAGTCTGATTGGTTGTCAGGTGGAATCTTCGGGTGCATTCTGGGATTTGGGGCTCTGTCAGTTGTCGCGCTCAAGGTTGCGTTACTTGAGGAGCGGGTCTTATGAGCGGTAGTGAATAAAATCACCATCACAACAATTCCACCAACCTGACCCAAAATGCTACCCTGTCCACCTCATTTATCCATTCTAAAACTCAAGTCCCCCTCCCCTTCTCACTCTCACGCCCTCCTCGTCAAATCCGTCGTTTTCAAATAATGCCTGAATGACACCTCAAAATCAGCAACATCATTCATAAAGCTACACCCCATAACTCCTGATTTCGGATATGCTTACTCGTACTTTAGATCGCCCAGAGTATGATGTTGAAAATGAGAGAAAGTAAGTATCCATTTTTGTTGTGCTTGTTTTGGTTTAACATACCGCGATAAATGTTTCTGGGAGTAGAAATATTGTAAGAAATGCGTTTACTTTCATGCTGAGCTAGCACACAACCCAAAGTAGCCGGTTTGGTTCTTTATTTGAGAAGATGAGTTGACAAAAAGCCCTCATAAAGCCCAACTAATCTGCCTTATCTGCTAAAAGAGCTCAAAAGGTTTACGCAGTTTCAAATCCCGGGAACCATAGCAAGTCTCGTATAGTGCTGCTTTGAATCGTGAACCATACATTGAGTTTCTCCGAAGCTTATTTACAGTGCTGTGTTACAAACATAGAGTGCAAATTCGGATCAGTGGTCCATTATCGTGGATCTCAGTGGATAATAAAATTCGATGGAACTTGAACTCATACGAGCCTCCTCAAACCAATTTAATGGACTGAAGCACCATGTCTCTAAACCAACTCAGTTTGATGTCTGAGACAATGCCTACTCGCCGATATGTTGTCTCATACATAGGATCCTGTACTAACACCAACCCGGTCTTGCTTTTCCCAAGGCTGAAGAGGAAGAAGTCAGAAGTTGATTGCGGCAGAAAATCGCATATTACTGGGATAGATTCTCCTTGAATAACACAAGTTCCCATTTTCGACCATCTCATAGATGTAATCTGGCCCCAGAACTGCAAGAAAGCAGATATCAATGTACCGTTAGGATCTCGACCTGCGGGTACAGTACTGGCGTTTAGTAGTACCGGGTCTTGCCAATCTTGCCGCGATGGTTCTGGGATTACTGAATCTTGAGTCACTCTATGGTAAGGGCGAACGAGGTCGTAGTTGATAGGAACATTCATCTTTGCCCATGACCAAGACGGCCCATAACTGGACTGTGGGGTTGTATTTGTTCCTTTCTCGTAGGCATAACTCCAAGACAATCCGGAGACAATATCACGTTTCCAAAGCCCTGCTACGTAGTGATCATTCAGTAAGAACGAAAGCTCCGAGGCCAAACCAGAAAGACCAGGAAATTTATCGGAAGATACAGATAGGTGCCTTTGCGAGTATCCCTGTACCATTTTCCGCCACGCATGGTAGCGTTGTTGTATTCTCCATTGAAGGTTGTCACCAGATTCTCCATCCAAAGGAAATTCATCCATGCAACGCTGTGAATGAACAGAATTTAGGAGAGTTTTAGGAACTAGTTCCTCCTTCCCACACCGCACCGCCGCTTGACCTCTCGATTCACCACGTTCGCCTCCTCTTGCTCTTCTGCATTCAAAAAGCATCGTATGTTTTGTAAAATAGATCATCCTCGGAGAAAGCTCTCGCTCTTGCAACGTCCAGCCTCTTGAGTTTAGTGGACTTCGGCTAAATAGTTCATCCCATCCACCATATGTGGACTTCAAGAGAACGGCAGGATATAATGCAGCAGGACTTCCGGTCCCTAGCACGGCCAATTCCGAGCGTTTTGCGAATAGGCCGCCATGACAATCTAATGAAGCTGCGGCTGCCAACGTGCAGGAGCAGTGCGAGTAGATCTTTCCCATCAATGCTGATTCTAGTTTCCAGTCTTCATGAGAATCTTGTATGATACAAAGCGAGTCTATCCATAAATACTTGAGACCAAGTCTTCTAGTAACAGCAATAGCATCTTGGAATGTTCTGGGCAGCTTCCTGATTCTTATCCGGGTAAGCTTTTGAGAAAGTGATTCTAGAGTTGTTTTTGCAGAAGAAGGCATATTGGTACCCCAGCAATGAATCAAAGCAAGGTATTCTGCCGCTTTTGAAGACATTGCAGCAGTATGAACTAGCCGTGGATGCTTTCCTTTTGAGCCAACATCAATCAAATGTGTGGGTCTGAACCCAAAATCGTACCGCGCGCCACACTTTGCATGAGTCTGCGAGCATTTGCGTAGCCATGATTCAAGGAGAGAGATAGCTACTTTGCCCATAGGATACAAGGTGCTAGAATCCAAATTTTCTGATTGTCTACTAAGTGATTGATTGTTCCAAATGAGATTGCGAATGACGTTACCTGAAGTTTCTATGTCGAAAGCATGAACACTTTGATCGCCACCAGTGGCACCAATCCTGCAAGCCAAGTAGTTTGGAGATATTCCAGACTGCTTTTGCTGGTAAGATTTCAAGTGGAGATAAATCCTCTGGTCATTCGAGAACGTAATCGCTTTTCGCAAGGGAAATAATACCTGGTCGTATTTTGCTCCGAAACACAGCATTTTAGGGTCTGGATTATTTGGTGCAACTTTTGAGTAAAAAAGTGAACACACATTTCATCCTAAAGCTGCTGAGCTCTCAAGAGTTTTCGATGAGTGGTGGTGCACTACGAAAGACCTCAGGTCTGATTGTGGAGGTTCGAAAAACAGACTAAGCGGTATCGCACGGCAGTGCCGACAAATGGTGGGTTCTGCCATTGGTACTGCAAGACCTCTACTGAGATGCGCTTCAAGAAAAAACGACTACATCTGTTGATTTGGTGTTTTGTTTTTTCCTGATTGATTTGATGTAATAAGTGGCACTAATTCTCGGGGTTTGGTTGTACGTAGGAGGGAGTGTAGATAAAAATCCGGATTTTGCGGTAGTCATTAAAAGCGGCAGTCAAGCTCCAATTTGCTTATTGGTTTTCCAATTTAACGCAGGCGAAAATAGTAACATATAATGCTGAAACATTTATTGACACCCTAAATCGATCCGGGTTTGCATGTTATTATCTCAAGTGATTGTTAACCCAAAGACAACAAGAGCTAATGCTGCTTTGACTGGAGACAGGCTGGGGACAGGCAAGGAAAGTGTCACGTTTCGATAATCGTGACTGAAATTGAGGCTTCATACAGCTAATCTTTACATATGACCGCTTTAGCAAACAGACGGTCAAAGCAAACAGCTCAATCATGTGAGAGGTTGAGTTCCCGAGGTCCCGTGACTTTATACATGATGTATCACGTGATATAGCCCCCTTTCTCTACTTTTAGTCACCTCTTCAAGGCTGAAATGAAACATCAGACCAAATGGTCGAAACATAAGCCACAATAGAGAAAATGTGATTGATGTACGATGAATGTCTCAAAGTATGCAATTTGTGGAGAACCCAGATACTTGGTTCTGTGGTGCTGGTCGCACCTTCCATTCTACATCAATTTGAAAATATGGAAAGACCGGCAGTTCTTTCCACAGATTCCTGTGAAATCGGATGCGCGCATGTTGATGATTGGACTGAGGTACAGTTTTAGAGCAACCCATATTATTTCGTTACGAAGCCTATCAACTCTGCGACAGCAACCAAAACAATTTGACATTCAAAACCCTTACTTCGATCCTACACAGTCTCTCTCCTAAGACATATATAGAATCCCATCCTCCATGCATTTATTTCCAATTTTTATTCCTCCACCACCAATATGAAATCCAACGAAAGTCCCGTCGATGTCTCTGCCCCTCTTCCCACGCAGCCTCGATCAATAATGCGAGTTCCGAGCACCACCAATCTGCAAGAACTGGTTCCCAAAAGGGCCCGTCATGGTCGCCGGCATTCAAAATCACAAAGCCGACAGTCTGTACGATTCAAAAGTCGAGAGTCATCAGGGGAAAACATTTCAGAGAACAGCCAAGCCTTGTATATGAACTCGAGGAGGACAAGAAAAAGAGCAGGCAGTTATCTCTCTTCGATTGACAATACTCCTATCCCAAAGCTCGATAACCCCCCTGGTCTAAAGGCAGAACTCGATAATGCGAACGAAGACTTGTCGTGGAGCATCATCGACCGAGAAATTCTCGAGTGGCAATATATGTGTGAGACAGGTCGACCATATTGGTGGTCTCAAGAAGCGAAGTACAATCGTTTCAAGAGCCTGATGCCATTGGCATACAATGATCTTGAAACCCATAGCTCGACTAACAAGCTTGATGGATGCCCCAAACCAATATATCATGAGAGACGTCGAGCGGTATCGGAAAGCTACCTAGTAGACTCATCAAATGTCAACAGTTTGGCACACATGATTGCGATCCAACTTCTCGGATCTTGCTTCACTCTCCCACCCGACCAAATAGCTGGTACCCCGCCTACGGATTACACGCCATTCGACAAATGCGATGCCTCAATCCTCCCAGACCCAGGGTTGATCAGCTCGTTACGATTGCACAGCCATTTTCGATATTCGCCATGCTTTGGTCACGAACCTCGTAACACTTCGCCTGTCCAGTTATGGCCAGCGATATATGACGGTCCTTTATCACCAACACAGCCAACACAGAATCACCCAGAGTCGGAAACGGATACAGAAGAAGCTCGGCCAAGGCAGTCCAGGAAACGCAGACCACTCAATGTCACGGAAAACTCGGACTATTCCCTTGACAGTACAGGCGGTGATGGACACATGTCGCGACGCAATACAGTTCATGCCGGCCATGAAGCAGCCGCAGCAGCACGCAGACGAGATTATATCCGCGAGGCATTTGCTCACTCTTTATCGTTTCCCCGAAGAATGACGACAAGGGGTTCTCTAAAGAGATATGACAGGCCGGATCCGCCTTTGAACTCACCAATGGACGATGAAATTGTCAATGCTCTTTTGCCTAACAGATCTGCGAGATGTCACCAGCCACATAAGAATCGCCTACAGCCAGTCCTTCGGTCTGAGCCTCATCATGTATTTGTCCAGCCGGTCAAAGAGCTTGTGATAAAACCATGGAGGTCCATTCGACGTAGAGTAGGTGGGAGCAGGCACTCTGGAAACTGTCATCCAACCGTAACGCCAGAATTACGCAGGTCTGAGGTTTCCGAGTCCGGTCAGAGCTGCACCTCCACTTTATCATTAACTCCTGAGGGCAGGGCAAGAAGAAGAAGGGCGCAAGAGAGAGGAGACATTCATAGCAGCATGGACAGCACACAACACAACACGACCCCGGCAAACGAAATGTGTCATGAAGAGGCTGCTCATGCTTTGTCCAGACCATATTGGCTCGACCTAGAAAGTGCCAGCCCAAAGTCCCAGGCAGGCTTTGAGAGACTTTGTGGTAGTGCTGAGAGTACGCCCTATTACAATACACCTGCCAGCGGGTACCTTACTCCAGAAAGGGGCACTGCACAAAAATCAGATTCGAGAAATTCGAGTCCAAGATTCCAGGTGCCAGACCCATTAGCCGCAGCGCTCGCTGTTCCTAATTGTATGAACATACCAAATGCGCAGCTTGAAAGAGACGCGGGAACAGCATCAACTCCATTGCAGCCTCCATCCAGTCCTGCATCATGGTTGGTTGCAACACCGGCCTCCACAGGGGAACCAATACCTCAACTATCAAGCGCAAAGAGTCCGAACAGCGGGGCGTCTTCCACAGCCGAGTTCCAATTGCGATCCATGCAGACGCCCCCTGCATTTCATTACTCGTCAATGAGAATACCGAAGAGACATCGGAGAGCCAGTCTGCTATCAGAAGTCTGCACGCCAGAAGATTTCGGTAGCCCTCTTGAAAATGCAGAAGACAGGGAAACTACAGAGCGAAATGTGAAGAGTACTTTTGGAAGCCCACTAGCAACTCCAATAGAAGAAACCTTCCCCTCGCCTGTTGCTGAAAGCTGCCCCATTCCCCACGGTTCTGGAGGTCCTCCGTGTATAGACGACGTGATCAGCCCAGGTTCAACATCGTCATCAAGCATGCGCATGAAGCCAAGAGTGAGAAGGTTGAGTATAAGTGGCTCACAAATCTTTACTCCGGGCGATGAAGGCGTGGAGCTGAATGGGCTGCCGACGGGTCCTGGGAAAGAGATGTGGGCAGCAAAAGGGGGGAGGAGGGAAAGAACGTACTTGTAGTCCACTATGCGGTGGCTCATTTTGCCTATGCACATACAGAGTTTTGAATCGGCTAAAACTCCATCCTTTGAGAAAGAAGAACAAATTGAAAGTCCCAAATTATTGAAACACCTTGGGTATCCCATAACCCCCTATCTTCTTAACCAAGATCCGTTCCTCTCGAAACAAAAGTAAAATTACAAGGCCCAGCCCAAACTCCATTGTATGCCGCCAATCTATACGCCTATTGTGACAACTGGCTTAACATCCAGTAAATTTTCTACCCAGTTTCCGCCTCTGGTTTCATTCCAACCATCTCATATTCTCCAGCGCCATCTCTACCCCTCCCTCTTCCTCTCCCTCTCCCAAAGCCTTGCTCTTCATCACCACCTTCGCCAGAGGAAGGGCCTGCAGTAGTGTCGCTGGAATTTGCTTGCGTTGTGCTTGATCCACCGAAGTTTATAGGACGCAGCTCCCGATATTGACAGCTCCATACACCCAAACTTGTCATCAATCCTGCGCTGGTAATCTGCAGCACCCACCACAATAAGTTCCGGGGTATCGAGTGCGAGTAGAGGGATGTGACTACGAGGTGGATGAAGTGAAGCGTAATCGCGAAATCCGGTACAAGCTTGCTTCGCGAAATGAAAACGAGCATTGATATCACGCTAGCATGAGAAGATTTATTAGCAATCTGCAACCCAGCATAATTCATAATTCGATCCAAGTACATCTTGAGACTAATGACAACACGTACCCAATAAAAGAGTTAAGCAGCCAAACCAAGCCCAACATCCATCCTACCGTCGTATCGCCCCTCAGACTCCGCCAACTCAACACCAGATCGAAACTAAAATGCTTGCCTGCTACCAGCGCGGTAAATAGAATAAGTCCCGTAGCGACTCCGTACCATATTGCTTGTAGGAGTAGGATTTGCGACAGGATCTTGAGGGGAGGAAGCTCGGTGAGAGCACCGGGTCGCGGAGGCCGTCGGCGTCGCGCCATTTGGTTCAATTTTCAAGTACTGCTATGGTGGATACATTGGTGGTTTGTGATTTGGAATTTGTGATTCGCTTCTTTCGTGGGGATATAAAAGTGTTGTCTTTGCTGATCTGTTGTTGAAATGCGTTCGAGGCCAGAAGATGCGCTGACGAATGAGGTGAAGTGGCTTCCCCGGGTGAGCTATGACGGCTTTTTGGTGGTACCGAGGGATGACATGATGCCGGGACCGGTATCGTGCCGAAGCCGATATGGTTCCGGAGAAGGTCTCGGAGCCGGAGCCGATATGACTTCCAAGTTGATTGAGTGCATTTGTCAAGTCCAAGCTTCTACCTAGATCGGTAACTACTTTGTTATCACCAGATTCCTTCTAACTAACAGCTGTCGTACAATTGAATCTTTTATTGCCTATTTTCATGATTGAATAACCGTAGTCACTGGTAACTGCTATGCCTTCCGTTGTATTTTTTCTCTGCTGACTCCATAATAGATAACATTCACAATTCCCCCAATCGTCATTGCGCCTGGCCTTCAAAATATCCAAGATGGGACTTTTTAGCACCACTCCTACTTCGCCGCCTCCTCCGAAGATATCGTCGGATGGCGCACCCATAGCCCCCGATCGAACGCAACGCGCAAAATGCTGGGAGGGGAGAGATGAGTTCTTTCAGTGTCTAGACAAAAGTGGAATCGTCGACAGTATCACAGAGAAAGGCAAAGCGGAGAAGGCATGTTCGACCGAAGGCAGGAAATTTGAGGCAAATTGTGCGAGCAGTTGGGTGCGTGATTTTTTTTGCTGGTTGTTCTCTGGACATAGGGATACAATCCCAAAGGGACAAGGTCAGGAATAGAGCTAATATTGCAACAGGTCACATATTTCAAGAAGCGACGGGTCATGGAACATCAACGAAATCAAACCTTGGAAAAATTGAAGGCAGAGGGAGCTAAGCAGATGCCAGGCGAGATTGGACCTGGCGCACTGGGTCAAAAGCCATGATCCCGGCTGGCAGAAGAAATGTATAATCTGTATGGAATACTGATGTAAAATACGGGATGGCGTCATGGGTCACAATGGAAGGTATCTCCCCACGCTCAAGGGTGCTTGAGGATACTTGGTATTGGTATTGACATGAAGAACTCGGCAAGCGCCCCATCTGCAATACGAGGAATACAGAATTGCGCTCAAATTGAGCCGTCAAGCCTCCTTTCTATCCCTATGATCGGCGCGCTGTCGTTGCTCTACATTTTTGCTTTGCTGTCTATCTCAATAGGAACACCCTCTGCCTCTTCTGGTTCAATGCCTTCTATCTTCTCAATTTCTAAAGCCTCGTCAGTTTCAAACAATCTGCCCAATTCTTCGAGTGTAAGTCCTTTCGTCTCAGGAAAGGTGAAATACACCATAGGAATGAAGAGGAGCAGCATTCCCATGAAAAATAACCAGTATTTCCAACCGATATTCTCAATTGCCACTGGGTTTGCATATTGCGAGACAATCAACATAGCTTGTCCACCAGCAACCACGATGGCAAGTCCTTTCGTGCGCATGCTGTATGGCAAAACCTCAGTCGGATAAGCGTACGCCAGAGGGTTACAGGCGATGTTGAAGCTGCCATTATAAGTGAAAAGGAATAGCACGGCCATGTATGCGGCAGCTTTTGCCTCATTCTGGGCAAACACTGCGCTTGTAACTGTTATTCCGATGTTGGAAGCCAGCATACCAAAGAGGGATATGAGCCAAAGTGGTCTTCGTCCGATCCTGTCTGCTAGGCAAGCCCCAGCGATGGAAACCAGAAAGTTCCACTACAAGAAGATTAGCACGGTATTTCTCGTTGAATCGGGAGCCTGTGGTATTAACGACGAGAATCTCTCGGTCGCCAAAGACAGTGGCTCGAAAGAGGTATCAGAGAGAAAAGTTGCGTACTATCTGCATCCCGCCATTAATTCCGGTTTGTTTGTTTGTACCAGTGACATTCAAGGAGGTGAGTAAAGGGCTGAAGTAATAACTGATCACACCTTGTCCACACCTATTCGTGGTCAGTGATCTTTCAGATGTGGATTATGGTTGAGCTAAACACGTACCACAGACAGAGAATGAATGACGAAGTTACAAGGCATATCTTCTTACGATTTGCGCTACTATTCCAGAGGATATTCCACCCAGCCTCGGAATATCGACTCTCTATTGCGAGTGACACATTGATCTCGTCCACCTCAAACAATACTAATTCATCGTCAAGTTGGCCATTAGCATGGAACTCTGCTAAGACCTTCCTTGCCTCTTCTGCCCTCCCCTTCGAAAGCAAAAAACGTGGAGATTCTGGCATGAGTGGGAGCATTCCGATCAAGAAGACCGGTGCAACACATTGGATGAGCGATGGGATTCTCCAACACCAAGAGTTATTCATGTGGCCAGAGCCAAAGGATCCCCAGGCTGCGACAATTGCTCCCACATACCAAAATGTGTTGAAAAATCCGAGAACGGTTCCTCTCTGCCTTGGGTGCGCTAACTCGGCAACCATGGAAGGCCCAGCGACGCAAGTGAAGCTTATTCCGATTCCAATAAGCCCACGGCCGACCATAAATTGGGCATAGCCAAAGGCCGACGTCTGGATGATTGCACCAACGAGAGTGAACATTGATCCGGTATACAATCCCGCTTTTCTTCCATAGATATCGGAAACAGGAGATGCGGGAAAGGAGCCGATGAATCCACCAACGAAGATGATCGTGGTGATGAGACCTATGCGAGAAGCATCCGGGTTCGACATATCTGAAAAATGATTTCATCAGACTCATTTAGCATGGCTGAGAAAGGTGCAAAGTCAACATACCCTTCAACCAGGGTTCCATAGCCTGAAAGTTGCCTACGACTCCCTCATCATATCCGCAAGTCATTTGAGCTGTGATAACGCAAACAATCATCAAATTCAACTTTATCATCCCCGGATCTTTCCACCATTTTGGATTAGTGTTGTTGGGGATTGTTTTGCTAACATCTGGGCGGGAAGGTGCCATGTTGCATTGATTCAGGCTCCAGAACCGAGGAAACTTCAATAAACAGAAGAACACAATCGGAAGTGCCGTTCCTCTTCTAATTGCAAGATTCCGTGTATTGTCATCACTGATATACCCAAAGCCCCACTTCTCTTATCATCACTTCCTTCGCTATCTCTGTACTGCATATATTTCTGGGGTTAGGATTGAGCACAGAGATACTACTATGAAGACTCACGATGGACATTAAAAGCGGCAGAACAGGACCATCCATATTCTAATATCCTGGGATGAGTCAAGTGAGCATCCCAGAAACCTTGAATGCCTCAGAAAGTTAAATTGAATCTATAAAAACTAGCACTTTCAAGTATTCAACACGTCCAGAATCATGCTTTCAATCAGTCCAATTAACCAGCCAAAAAGAAGTGGAACAGCAAGAGCAACAAATCCGAACTGCTGGGGTTTCTACGGCTGCTTTTATTGTCCGTCACGACATTGATGGGATATGTTTATCCTTTTCCTTGTCATCGATATAGATATCTTCGGAATTCCGTATGAAGAGTTGCGTCGTGGAGTACTCACAATTGCTGTGAGGTTGTAGTGAAGATAAAGTTGGGCCGCGGGCAGCTTGAGCGCGGCGCAAGACAGGCAGGTTGGCCGCACCTACCACCCAATCAGCATGTTGCAACTTTATATGAGTAGAAAGTAGTGGTTTGAAGAGCGATCTACTATCAAACCTGGGATATCAGGAGCAGAATACATATGTGATCTTGGACAGTGGGGTTGATGCCGCGGCGCAAGATCTCGAGCTATGTCTTTATACTGTTCCAACAGATCGTGGCAAACCGTTCAATACAACACACGTTTATCAGGAGCTGTATTGTGGCAATACATTTACAACAATTTACAACATATAAGCAGGACCTTTTAAAGTTTCAATCACTTCTCCTGGCTCTCTAATCAAATCCTTTCACACAGCCATTTACCGGAGTAATCCAACCCAGGTTACATTTCCTCAATTCACTATACACAACCAATCCAAGATGCCTCACGCTATCCTTCCTGACGTTTCCGAGACTTACGGGGATTGGAGAGACCGACTCTTCCAGGATGGCTTTGCGATCATCAAGAAAGCGGTCCCTACAGAGCGCGCAGCAGGATACGTAGAAGAGATGACAAAATGGCTCGAAAGATTTCCCCTTGGATTTGATCGCAATGACCCCGCCACATGGACTGAAGAACATCTCCCGGCGCATATGAAGTAGGATTACCTCCTCGTCAAATGAAGACTTTTCTAACCCTGTGAACAGAGGTGGAATGTATCACGGCTACTCTGTTTCCCACGAGAAGTTCGTCTGGGACGCCAGAATGGAACCTGGGGTCCTCGATGCATTCTCCAAAATTTGGGGCACGTCAGAACTCCTCGTCTCGTTTGATGGCATCAATATGACGCTTCCACTTCCCGATTCTACACGTCCTAAGTCCCCGCGCTGGCCACATCAGGATCAGGATAGTACGATTCGTGGCTTTCAATGTGCGCAAGGGATCATTAACCTTGTTGATAATGGTCCCAATGATGGTGGTCTTGTAGTTATGAAGGGTTCTCATAAGTTGAACGATGAGTTTTTCAAGAGTCATAGTATGGATAAGAAGGAGAAGTGGGGCAAAGTACCTGATGACTGGCATGGATTTGATGATAATGAGATTGAGTGGTTTGAGAAGAGGGGATGCGAAACTATTAAGGTTGAGTGTGAGGCGGGAGATCTGATCGTGTGGGATTCGAGGACGGTGCATTACAATATCTTGCCTGAAGGAAAGCAGACGAGGGCTGTTATTTGTAGGTTGCCCAGTATTTCCTCAAGATGAGTCTTCAAACTGACGAATTAAAGATGCTTGCTATACTCCAGCGGCGTTATCCAGTCCCGAGGAGTTGCAAAGAAAGAAAGAAATCTTCGAAAAGAGAGAGCGTACTGTGAGTGGCGTACCTTCACTTCCGAAAATTGATTTGCTAATTGTTTTCAGACTCACTGGCCTCATCGAAACTTCTGGAGATCGGCTGAAATATTGAGATTTGGGAAGAAGGATCCTTACCATCGCGATCTTCCTTCTGAGGAACCCGTCTTATCTGATAAACTATTACAGTTGGCTGGTGCGAAACCGTATGCCGCAAAATCCTAGATAGTTCTGTAGTTGTATACTACTATTTGATATTCTTAACATAAGTCTATGAAAGTATTATTTTCGGGGTACGAGAACTTTCCGGCGTTCGTTTCAAGGATACTGAGATATATTAGTTCGCTAAAGAGAAATGTTTTACCCTCGTTCGCTTAATCACTTAGAGTAACTAAGATAAATGGCAACTTCATAACTCAAGAGTTGATACGTATTGCTATAAATATATTAGATTAATTGTATTCTTCTAACCATATAGTAGTAAACGCAACTACATGTTTATTATAATAATATACTTAACTAATATTTTTCTTAAATCTCACTTAATCTAGATAAGAAAATAAATTTATATTAAATAGAATAGATTTGATATTTAATTAACTATCCAAGTGTCTATTGTTCACTATACAGTCCCTATATAATTTAGTTTAAGTAAACTTCTCTAAGAAGTAAAGAATACTCACTCTAATGCATATTTTTCTCTATAAAAAATAATAATAGAAAAGATCTTATTACTACAAGTAATTTTTCCCAGAAGTTGACCTTTAAAAAAGACATTATTTGGCTCTTTCTTCTAGGAAAATGTCTATATAATAATATATATCGAGAAAATTACGCGACTTGAAAACAAACGTGACCAAACCCTCGTGTACGCAACTTCTACGTTTCATGTGAGGGCCGGCTTACCTTCGCACTACAGAACCTCACCTAAACTTACGAAAAACACCCTATCCCTTCCAGACCACAGAGACACAAAAAAAACGTGCACTCCTAGGTGGAGTAAAGTATCCACATTTACAACATTTTCTCCGCAAAATAAAGTCGTATAGCCAACCACATTGTGTTTCCAAGCATTTGAGCCTCAAATTGACCCAGTTATCGCATCCACTTTATTGAGTGCACGTTTATTTTGTGTCTCTATGGTCTGGAAGGGATATTAATTCCACTCTGCCACTATTAGAAATTTATAAGAAATAGAAGAATAAGTAATTCGAGCATTGCGCGTAGATACATGAACTTTTCGTGTTATATAGACTTGTTTATATAATGTTATTAGGTAGTAAAGTTAACTTACTAAAAATATAGGCGAAATTCGCCTAGAAATATTACTACTAGATTTAACCTAATACTACCTTAGAGGGGAAAGCGGAGTTTTTTAAGATAGTTATAGAATAATTTATAAAAGTAAAACTATTATAGAACTATTTCTAGATAATTTAAAACTATGAAACTATTTTAATTTATAACTATTTTTTATAAAAACTATATTATATTTTAAACTATTATAAGATAATTTAAAAGCTAAATAGTCTTTAATTTATAATTATTTAAATAAGGAATAGTCTTAAGACTATTTATAAGTATAATAGTTTAAATTAATAACTATTTTAATATTAAATAGTTTTAGAATTATTTTATTTATAAATAGTTTTATATTTATAATAATTTAGATATTAAATAGTTTTAAAACTATTTTCGTTATAAATAGCCTTAGATTTATAACTATCTTTAATATTAATAGTCTAATTTATAAATAGTTTTAGAATTATTTTTAGATAATTCTCGAATACTTTTCGAATACTATTAGAATAGTCCTAGAATAATATAGAAAAGTATTCTATAAAGCTATATATAAGGCGTAGAGTTATAGTATATAAGCTATATTATATACTTAGTACTACTTCTATATACTTTACTCTAACGCTATAAAGATATAAGTATTAAATTTAGTTAATTTAGCAAAATTTAACGAGTGTATATTAAAGGCGGCCTAACTTATAATATTAGTAGCGAGCGTTAAGGGGTTAGGTACTACGCGTATAATATATACTTATAGGCGCTTAAATAAAGGCTAGAAGTATCTTACGTATACCCTACTTATATAATTATATATATACCTAGAAGTAGGATTTAAGATTATTCTAAGACTATTCTAAAACAGTTCTAAAAGCGTTCTAGAACTATTTTATAAACGTTCTATAAGTATTTAGTAACTATTTTATATTTAGAAAACTAGTCTTATCTATTTTATTAATATAACTATTTAATATTTTAAAACTATCTTTATATATAAACCGCCCTTCTTCTATTACCTAGTAGTTTTTTCCCTAGGACTAGATTCTATATAAAACCCTCTTTCTGTGACGGATCGTCACGTGGCTGAGAGTCACGGGGTGGTGCTGGGTGCATTCCTAATGTAGTAGAATAGCGAATTGATCGTCGATCAATTCTTGTGCCTTTTTGGCCCGCTGGCGCAGTTGGTTAAAGCTATTCCATCCATGCTCGTCACACTTTCGAGAATCTTTAAATAGTCTAAAAAACTCCGCTTTTTTCTCTAAGGTATATAATTATTTCTAGCTATTACTACTATATAATTAATATAAAGGCTTATACGATTCGAATTAATCTAGGGCTTTAGTTATAGAGAATAATTAGGGGAGGAATAACTATATTTTATACTAAAGTAGGTAAAAGTGCTCTTTTTAGTAAGGTTTTGTAGCCCGGAGTGTCACGAATCACGTGCTCACGTGATGCTTGTCATAATAAGAGGCGCAACCCTCGACAGGCACATCCAGGTTTCTTATAGCAAATAGGGATCGCTTAGGGTAGCTAAGCGATCCAAGGATTTCCATTGGTTACTGTCACGTGACCAACGGTCGCTAGACGGGGCGACCAGTCTAGCAGTCTAGCAGCGACTGCAAGACCGGGCTAGCAGGCTAGCACATGAGTATGAAGGTTCTATATAAGACTGGCACGTCTGCTATTAGATAGGAGCTTCGTGCTCAACTTAGTTATCAATCTTATTATATTTGTTTGACATCTTTGATACAAGTAACGAGTTCACTTCCAAGTGAACAACCCGATAGTCTTCTTCTTATCATAGCATACCAACCAGCGAACACCCAGCCAAGTTTAGTTAGCCAGTTTGAGTATTCGTTACACGGAGGTTAGCCGGCCCTTACATGAAACCCGACCGAGTAAAAGACAGCGCGTTTGGTAAGAGCAGAGCGCACGCGAAAGGCACGCCAAATCACGTGTTAGGGATGTGACATCGAATTCAATGCTTCCTTGGTATAGTTGAATCCTAGAACGTGTGTACTTAAAACTTCTTTTCTCTGATCTTGTTATTTATCTCGAGCTTTGTTTTTCTTCCGATCCCCCCCCTCTTAATATAATAAGATTTAGTAACAACACGTCAAACATTGAGATCTTTAGACGGCTACAACGCTATTATTATCTGGTGCATTAGGTCGTAAGATCTTTATCTTGAACCCAGTTAATATTGTACTAACTAGCACATAGCAAATACGTATTTTGTATCTCTTGATAGCCTTTCTACAAAGGCGGGCTGGTGTATCTATCTCGTCGTTCTGCAGACTGCAGTAGCAAACAGTCAAATGAGGCGAAGCAGGCCCACAGGTGCCAATAATGCCAATGGGCTACATTTATAAAGTTTGAATTCGAAATCTTTCTTTACTTTTCTTTTTTTCCACAAAAATATCTAGATCTAACCATCATCAATCCATCACTGGCGCTTCCACGTAAAGAAGCGTAATGTCAATAATGGGGGTAGGCGGTGTCCTGATTTATAATCATGCCTATCCTGCACGTAGCTCCAGCAGACCTACCAAGTATGGCCCAACTGGACAGTCAGGGGCGATATCTCGGCTAAGCGAGTTTGACGTGATCAAGACGTCCACCAGGTCAAGGCAAACAGCTTGCCATCGGCTTGAGATGGAACACTTGTCTTGCTCGTCTGATATCAGACATCGGCAGGAAGACTCTTGGACTTCGAGTTTTTAGCCCAAAAAAGGGAATTATGTCACGAGATGGAAGGCAACCAAGAAGGGCAAATCTGAGATCGTAAGGTCAAGAAGAGCACATCTTTTACTCCTCCAAGATTTCTACTCGGGTACAAACAAAACAACTCCTCATCATGCTCCACATATACCCGGACAAACAGTTTGCTTCTGGCTTTTGTAACGACCCTTGCCAAGAAAACCCAGAAAGAAAAAAGCAAAACAAGTCCGTCTTCGCAACCTCTACCGCTTGCGCCCCCCCAAAAGCAAAACATCGAAACATCGTTGCAAACACCGGCCACAGCTCAATTCGCCCACTCGTGGGCACTTGGTACCAACTAGTGCTCCCAAGTTGCTCAACTATTCTCCCTGACCCGCTCTTGAATCGTTAAGGTTACCGGTGATACTCGCAAGGTTCGGTGCTCGAGCAGAAACGGTTGTGTTCCGTACATGTAGATCCTTGATATCCTCCTTGATATCCTCCATTATTTCCTCCTTGCGAACCCGCGGTAGCATTTCGTTGAGCGGCCATTTTAGCGTTTTCCGCTTGTCGAGACTGGGCCCGGTCAGTTTCATGTCTTTTTCTTCTGGAACTCTGCTGGACTTACGCCAGGCTTTGCGCGAGCGATCCTTGCGGCAGATTTCTCGGTATGCTTCCCACGTGTCATGGTGCTGAGCATATCGTGAAATTACTTGAATGTGTAGAAATAAGGCGTTGGCAACAAGATTCCGAGAAACTTTGGTGCAAAGATTTTGAAATGCAACTAATTGCACGAGATGGTTTCGATGTATGAGGAATTCTTGTACTGAGAAAGGTATCTCTTTGGTGTATTCGGATTTTTCCTTCATTAACAGGCCACTCGAATACTTATAATTCGAAATTCGTACACTCTTCGTCTCCCCCTTAATTATTTTTCGGTCAGCTAACGGAAACGGACATGGGATTGGGTTCTGATGCAGGGCTACCTAGGTAAACCTAGGCAGACCTAATTCTCACCCGAGTACTGTATCTACCCGAGTTTGATCAATGATTGCTTCGTCCAAATCGACACTCAAGTGGAAAGCAAGATACCATTCCCAGCGGCCCTCACGGATATTAAGCCGGCGAAATATGTATCTTTCAACAGTTTGTCTTATGACAGAAAGCGGACGTGAGGTTTGTTCCAAAGGTATAAAAAACTGATATCTGATATCGGTGGCATCAGGAACAGACATTGAGATCCCAGGTACAAAATTCAAACGCATCTTCCCAGCGGATCCACCCGACCAGCTGTTGACCGTTGGCCGTTGACCGGCTACGCCACTGTTGTCAGTGCCAGAAATAGAGATATCATAGAGTCGCTTGCAAAAGGTATAAAAAGCTCCAGATCAACCGAGCTGCTGTAATTACACACCACCAAATAATGATGACATAATTAGTTGGTTACCCTATCAGAAGATTGGCCACAAGGATATTCAAGCGGTGAAGATTGACGCCTCATTGCTGGTGGTAGTCGGTAACTTGCACGAGACTAGATCTTTTGGTGCCCAGTATTATTTCGATGCACATTAGCTCAGAACACGTATCCAATGGGCAACGAGCAGTTTTTCACTGGCTCAAAAACGTGGCATGGAACATCATAGGAATAACGGAGCAAGGCCGGGGCGGTTACTTGCAGGTCGCAGCATGGCAAATGCCGCCATCACGTCAATAAATGGTTGGAAAGGATACCTGCTGTTACTTAGTAGGTGGAGCCCCTGCAGATCGGTTATTCAATGTGATTTTGGGCTCTATTATTGCTGGGAATGTAGTTCTCAACGGAAACCAACTTATCTCCTGTAGTAGTTTTGGTACACGAGAAGCCGAGCCGGTATTGGAAATTAAACTAACGATAGATCTAGGGATCTCAATGTCCGTGAAGGATTTCGCCAAGGACATCACCCTTCTCTACGATGGACCTTTGACACTTGGCAAGAATTGATGCCTGCCTTGCAACTTCATCAAGTCTGCTGATGACTGAGGTATTTCCATCCACGAAACCGTAAAGCGCATAAGGAATTTCTACTTCATTGCAGAAGTCTTGAACCAATTTCTGGGTGCGTCGGAGGTTATGCCTTGGCATCCGGGGAAATAAATGGTGTACCGCCTGGAACTGCAATCCTCCGTGAAAAAAGTCCAGCCATTGAGGGCACTCAATATCCATGGTTGTTCTCAACATCTTCTGGGGGAAAGATTCATGCGGACCGAGTTCGGCTGTGCTCATCGAGAAATGCGACAGAGTAATTTGCGCATGCAGAGGCATCGTCACCATTTGGCTTATCATGAAAAAAGCCAATCGGGCCCCAGCTGTCGGGATGGTCTTGTACAGAACAATATAACCATACCAATACCAGAAGAACACTTGACCTGCAAGCTCAAAATATCGGTGCCACCATGCAGGACCCTTCTTGGGACCCAGGCCGAGAATGAGATACTCCCATGATAGACGATAGAGGTTGAATCGTCCAAATGTGAGGATAGGATAGTACAGATATGCCTGATAGCGCACAACGAATTGGGCAAAAGCATCATATGGCATAATCCGATCATAATAGGATGACCTCAAAGAGTTGAAAAACCTATGAGACACGGCAAAGAAAGGAATATGCTCAATGTCGGGATCGTGCTCTGGGGAATTGGTGACAATGTGATGGACGTTATGATTTCTTTTCCACCATCCCATGGATAGTCCTCCAATGAAATTGGCGATAAACATGCCAATGGTCGAGTCGATTGTGAAATTGTGAGTGATGCCCATATGGCCTGCATCATGCACCGTGAAAACAAGTTGATGCCACAGACAGCCGAGAAAAATGCCCGCGGTAGCATACCAGCCCCATCGTAAACAAACGATCACCATGGCCGCCAGGAAGGTGTATCGACAGCCCTCAATCGCATACGCTGTATAATTGCAATCATACAGTCCTTCGGCTCTGAGACGTTGGTCCAACAAGCGATATTTCCGGACCACTTCATCCTGAGTTATCGAATCCAATGACGGGTATTTGGCGTGGTCCAAGTCTATGTGCTCCTTGGTTTGGGCATCAAGCCATGACATCCCGTCACCGGGCTCTGCAGAGGATACCGACGAAGCCGATGAGACATCCCGCTCCCTTCTTGGTGGCCCACGTTGCCGCAGCGTCGAGGTGTCAGTGTCGAATACTGGTGAGGGCGATCTCGAGCTTTCTGGACTAGGTGGACACGTTTCTGAGAGATCGTCGTCTGATTGTCCTTCGATATATGCCCGAAACTTCCCCCCCTGGATTGGGGGCACAAAGTTCTGCCACCTCCCTTCTATACGCCCAATTCGGTATCGTTCCATCTGTTTTCGAGCTTCGATGGAGTGAAGACTGACGGTTCATCATTAGTTCTGATCTGTCGAGGAGACAGCGAACGACTCACGCATTCACTTCATCTGTGGCATCCCTCCCAATCATGTGCATGATGCTCTTTTCTCCTCCTGGGTGATATCGAATCCATGGGTCGACCTTCAGCACCTTCTGCTCAAATATGATGATTGATTTCCCCTCCGCAATGAGCCCCTCGACCTGTCTCCGTGAGAACAGAGTCTCGACACGCTTGGTCTTTACGGTCGCCATGATGGATGAATTGGCAGAGTGTCGACTCGATCGAGCTTTAACAAAGGGTATCATGAGATTATATGTTCGACGGTGGAGCAGAGGGGGGAGGTCGAGCACAGGCACTTCATACAAATTTACCCCAATTGGGACTTCGAGCTCCCCCACCGCTACTCAATAGGAGTCTCGGGTCGGGTAAACTAAGGTTCCGATACCACGTGATACCCCTGGACTTCATATTTGCACCTGCTCGCTTGTCCTTCCTCTACAACTTTCTCGTATTTTAGTGCAGTACGAAGGTTCTTTATTCATATGTATTTTATTCTGTGTGTTTCATAACTTTCATCGTTGTCAGTTTGTTAAATAATTTATATCCTGTTCAATTTTCTTTTTTTCTTTTCAAAGACCAAATCCAGAAATGGTCGAGATTTTCAATAGGCCACAAGCGCAAGGAAGAGCCCCTAAGCATCAGGGAGAGATCTTGAGAGATATCAAGTGATTTCTATAGGCAGCCTCATATGTATGCCTTCCATTCCCTGTCGTTGGACCACCAACCATGTGGGTACTTGTCGTTGTTTGTCTTCCGATTTTCGCTGTGGTTACTCCAGAGATCAGAAAAGCGGCACTCGAGGCAATGTTTTCCTGCTGTAAAACATAATTTTCCTTTACCGCGGAGTCTTCTATGTCGGTATTGCAACCTTCGTTGTTATCTGGGACATGGTTACGATTCAGTAACGGAAGGGGATCCGAGGTTGTGGTGCCAGATACATTCCCCAACCGAGCTGCAATAAGGAGGAACACTGCCTCGATACCCAATGCTGTTTTTATCGTTCATGGGATGGATTTTCACCATAGTCAAACAAGCTGTGGCGGTGGGTCTTGTTTGATCCTATAGACGTTCTTGAGGGTAGTACATTACATTCGATTTACGCCCCTCAGTTCCATTCATTCCCAGGTATGCGTGGAAACAAAACCAGTCGTGGCAGGCGAGAGAATGCCGACCTGTTTTTTCAAGCGTCCTTCCGCATTTCTCGCCACGCAGCTGTGGAGAAGGCCTAGGAAGTTCAATTTGGTCGAGGATTGCAGATTTTGGGAAGGTAATAGATAAACATCGTGGAAGCTGAGTTCAGCCAGCACATCGTCTCAAATTTGCGAGATCCGAAGCCATAAGTTTGATTCTTTCTCCCGGCCAAGGCCGCTTACGACAAGGATTCGAGGTCACTCGTCCTTCTTCAGTTCCTTGTTGAAGTTGGACGATGATTTCTCCTATTTGGCGGTCAAGCACACCATTCGTTCCCTAGATCATGTTTGCTAACTTTTTCACACAACCCTTGATATACTAACGCCCAGCGTAGTCGGTGCAGTGGCACGATGACACCAAAAGAGGCCTCCATAAGACCACAGGCTTGCTACATTGCATGGAACATTGCTCGATGTGGGCAGACTTGTAACTGGTAGTCATTAAACCAGCGAATTACTCCGCCTTTTGATACCAAGGTAGACAGCGCTATATGCACTCAATCCGCACTTCGTTGTATCACGGTTATGGCGGAGTCGTCAAAGCTGCACACCAGTGGATGGTTAACTTTAAGGTAGTCTCACAGAAAAGCTGTAACTCGAAAGCCCTACTGTAGCCTAATCGCCGACAACGGTCTCTCCCGGAGATAAAGGCTTCCCTTTTTCTATATAGAAGGCCTGTTCCTTCTCCAACTCTGGATGAATCTCTACCATCATCAAAAGAGTTACGCTCACAACCAAAGAACTCATCATACACCTCAATTATCTTTGACAAATTTTAAAATGGCCGTTTCTCTTCATCGCTCAAACATGCTTGGCATGCAAAATATCATGTCACGATTTGGGCCCTACATCGGTCTTCGCCCTCGCTCTCAACTTGGCGCTAACCGCGGTCTACCTCGCCATCTAAGCTACGACTGCTGCGACTGTGACATTACGGCCGGGCAACACATCTGTCAATCATGTATCGTCAGCCAATATGGCATGGATGCGGGTTACTACGGATGTACCTGCTCTCTCTGCGACTTTTGTGATGACGCATATGCTGGAGGATACTCTGGAGGGTTTTCTGGCCGTGGAGGAGCATACGGAGGTGGTTGTTACTACGACCCGAGAATGTAAGGCTCCCTTATCCGAATATTTTCTCAAGGACTCTCATCTTTCCTTCTACTCCACGTAGCTTTCTGACATGCTAGATCATAGGGAATATGTTCCTCGCCAGCGAACAGTTCCGTGGTACAACAGCCTTGGCTTCAACAACGTTTTCGGAGGGAGAGGTGGAATCATGAGCCGAAGACGAGCTTTTTACTGATTCCCTCAATCGCCGTGGTCTCTCGCTCTGCGTTTTATCAGGGATCTGGGTCTTATTTCTTTTCCTTTCCTTTTATAAATCCGAAATCTTCTTTGTGTGTAAATAATTAGCTACCCCATGGCTTTGCGGAGTTGACTGGGCGGTATTCGGTAAGTTCAAATCTATCACTTCAACATATCCATTCCTCTATACTAACATTTCTCAATAGTTTTCACTTTATGATTGCTTCTGAGTTTGAACTAAATTCACGATTGCTTCATACTTCATGAAACCTTCCCGAAGCCTTTCTTTTCGAGTTTGGGTCTGGGTCTGCTGGGTCTGGCTTAAATCGTTACTCTGTTATTAAAGGAGCCTTTTCAGTAGCCTAATTTACCATATTGCAATCAAAAGTTGTGTGTTATAAAGAGTAAATCTTACAATAGAAATTTGATATCTTCCGCATAATTTTAAAAAGGTAGGAAGACTTTAGACCAACCAGAATTAAGTATACCAATAAGGTTAACAACGTGGACAAGTCTACCGTTCATTAAGATCTGCGACGATCTTAACAAGCCGTAACCCGTTTTTGATGGCGCATTTCCTCGGCTGGAAATCCGACATACGAGGAGAATTTGAAAAAAGTCTTCTTCGATTTCTTCGAGATAAAAATGTACGGCTATCCTCGAATGCGCCTACACATGCGGTATGATTAAGGTGCCCAAGGCATCTCTCCGTAATTCTTTTCATCTTTCTGTCATCTTGACGCTGTCTCGCTATCAAATTGCTCAGATCGCTTACCGGTAGGTAGCCGGCAGGACTTCGTGGCAAAGACGGGATGATCCTGTAACAGTGAAAGAATCAAGAATTCCCCGTCTGGGCCGTCTCGACCTGGTATGGCCGTGGGGAAGCTTTTCATCTCGCTCTTGGCACGATCAGCTCAGCGATGATTTGGTTTAAGGTTTCGCGTCCGAAACTCATCTGATGTCGAGTTCCACATATCAGACGACTCGTCAACTTGGGGAGCTCCTCGTATTCTTATCGCCCATGGCCTCACCATAGCTTTTCGACGTATATAATGTCTGCCATCAGCTGAATGACTTTGTTTTTTTGTCTCTATCTCTATTGTCCTCTCACTTCCAGTCTTTTCTCCTCTGTATCTTTCTTCCATTCTACCGACCCGGCGTCGTTTATTTACTAGACCTTCCTTCATCAAAATGGTTCACCTTACTAGCATTGCGGCTTTTATTGCCAGTTAGTGATCCCATTGACCACTATTTCAGTATTCCTTTACTAATAAATATCTTCAGTTCCCTTTGTAGCCTTCTCCCTACCAGGCTCCTTCTTCCCAAGCATTGCCGCCCGAGGAACGATTGCCGCCCGCGCAGTTACCACAGTAAATGCAGGCGCCGGGGCTGTTGGAAAGGGCAATGGAGGCCAGTTCACCGTTGGTAAGTTCTCCTCTGCGCCAAACAATGCAATGAGGTATGTGTGGTTAACAGCTGGCACAGGCGGTTGTATCAGCGACGCGGACTGCGGTTCAAAATGCTGCGCCGGAGGAGCCGTCAGCGGCATCAGTGGCAGGACCAACGTTGGTGTTTGCTCTGGCGTGGGCGGAGGTGTTGAGAACCAGAATGGAAAGACGGGCTGTGGCTTCGTGGACCCAAATGCCAACCTGACCCTCCAGGAAAACGCGGCGCAGGTGAAGAAACAGGGATTCTAGATCTTCTTGTGCTTAGGAACATACGGTACCGGTACCTAGGTACCTACTTGAAAATGTACCCGTAGAAGTAAATAATCTGACAGCTTCAAGTTTAATGAACGATCCCAAGTAAAGAGCTCCGTGCTGTGACCGTCTCGTGTATTATATTTACAGGCCTAATCCATGCCCATCTCATCGTGACAAGTCCAAAAAGGAAGCAGCTTGCAGCATGCCGAACCCCACAAAAAGACGACCGTCCTTCAGAGTCACTGACATCAACACAAGTTTGAAGTCCCAATGAAATTTCTCGGCTAAAACAGGAGCACTCCTCAACTTTCCAAGCAATTTGAGATCTGACTAAGTCAACACAACAATAACATTCCAAGATATCCCAGGATCCTCTGGTACAGTATTGCGAAACCAGCGATCACTTCTCATTTGCATTTGTTTGCATTTCGACCTGTTGGAAACTGATTTTCATACTGCCATGTTTCTATAGCATCCTTGTCCGCACCTTTACATGCAGAAACAGGGGGGCAGATACAAAGCTACCCAAGGAATGAGAGCCCCAAAGAAAAAGAAATCCTAGAATGGAGCTGTCACGTTGCACTACTAGGCAATAATGGTGTGGATTGAACTTAGCGTTGCGTGATCCGGATCAAAAGCTCCATATCCATTGGACCGACAAACCAGATTCCCATCCAAAGTAATCAGCCCATTCCGTCAGCTGGAGCCTCAACGTTCAACATCGGCAACATCACGTCGCGAAATAAACCTCGTAACAAAAATCAGAAGAAACATCGTCATCAAAATATGCATTTAATGTAATCTATCTTACAACAACAAGGGAATCATATTATGTGGGGGGAAAAACTGAGCGCACTCAACTCAAGAGTTCCAAACCGTCCTTGCGATGCCTTCTACAATGCAACAATTCCCGAATACCTACAGCTTAGTAATGAATGGCCTTGCCATACGTTGCCATAGCAGCCTCCTTGAAGGCCTCCGAGAGGGTTGGGTGAGCGTGACTCGTTCGTCCAATATCCTCACTAGAAGCACCGTACTCAATAGCCAAGGTCGCCTCAGCAATCATCTCACCAGCACCTGGCCCAACAATGTGAACACCAAGTATTCTATCCGTTTCGGCATCGGCGATCATTTTCACCAATCCATCGCTGTCTTGGTTGGTCTTCGCTCTCGAGTTGGCTGAAAAGGGGAACGAGCCAATCTTGTACTTCACACCCGAGGCTTTGACCTCCTGCTCGTTCTGTCCAACCCACGCCACCTCGGGATGTGTGTACATGACCGAGGGAATGGCACCATAGTTGACGTGGCCATGACCCTTCTGGATGTACTCAATTGCCGCAACAGCCTCCTCCTCAGCCTTATGAGCAAGCATAGGTCCGAACGTGCAGTCTCCGATAACACGAATGTGAGGAATTTTGGTTCTGTATTCCTGGTCGATCACCAGTCTTCCCTTATCATCCGTCTCAAGGCCGATATTTTCTAACCCGAGACCGGCGGTGTATGGTCGTCGACCAATGGCAACGAGAACGACCTCTGCGTCAATCTGCATATCTTCATCAGTACATTTGTTGCATTGCGACTCTCCGCTGTGATTGTGTCTTACCGTCTCCTCTTTGCCGCCCTTAGCAGACTCAAGCTGCAGCTTAACCTTGTCCCCGCTAACATCACCACCCATAACCTTTGTGTTGACCTTAAACTCCATACCCTGCTTCTTCAAGATCTTTTGCGAAGCTTTGGCGATCTCGGCATCCATTCCTGGGCCACCGATTTGTCCCAAGAACTCAACAATAGTAACTTTGGAGCCCAATCTTGACCAAACTGAGGCCATCTCAAGACCAATAATACCACCACCGATCACAACCATACTTTCTGGGACCTTCTCCAAAGCGATAGCTCCAGTGCTTGTAATGATTCTCTTCTCATCGATTTCGAGACCTGGGAATGGAGTAGCCTCACTACCAGTAGCGATAATGAAGTTCTTTCCGGAAACGGTTTGCTCTCCTCCATCTGCAAGATTGACTTTAACTTCGTGCTCATTGGCGAAAGATGCTGTGCCCTTGACATATTTGACGTTGTTCTTCTTGAAAAGAAACTCGATACCCTTTGTCAATCCAGACACTGCAGTCTCCTTGGCTTTCATCATTGTACCCAAGTTGAGCTTGACATCACCAACTTCGATACCGCGCGCTTTTGTGTCGTGGAGAATGGTGTGGTATAGATGTGAATTGTTGAGGAGAGCTTTCGAGGGTATGCAGCCAACGTTCAGACATGTGCCACCCAATGTGCCGCGCTTTTCGATACACGTAACCTATCTGGAGATTAGAAACTTCGCAGATCTCCTGCAATGTTGGGTACTGTGTACCTTCATGCCGTCTTGTCCGGCCTTGATGGCAGCGACATATCCAGCTACACCACCTCCGATGACGACCAGATCATCCTGCTCTGCGACATGTCAGCTTGAATCCAACTGCAGCCATCCATCTTGGCAACTAACCAGCCTCCGTCGCATAACTTCGTTTTGACAGTCTTGCATTTGCTGAAGGGGCAACTACTGTAGGAAGGCTAAAAAATCGACGTCAGCTTGCGGTGCCGGATCAAAGCGGTGGGCCAATTGGGCCAAAACTTACGACGACTGTTGCTTGAAAGCTGAACGGACTGCCACTCTGGGCACTAATAAACTTCGAAACATTTTGAAGGGTGGTTGTATGTTGGATCAATCTGGTTGAATCTATTCCCGATCCAAAGGGAAGGATATTTGTTCCGGCCGGGGCCTAAGGCACTTGAGGCATCACTCAAGAATGGAGTGCCAAGATTCTGTTTTTAACCGACGAGGGGCGAGAGGGGCAATATTTGTAACCAAACAGCGCCAGTAGATTACAATCACTTGTATTTTATTAGAAATGTGAAGAGAACACACTAGATATTTAAGCTTTCAGAGATATTTATACTCATATCAACACTTGTACACTCATATCACCAGTATAATAGAGGTATTATTCTCAAAATCGCCCATCTCATTACAATATCTAGATATCTTGTTATCTCAACATCAAAACAACTTGTTAAGAACCAAGCTCAAGCTTTAGGAGCATCGATCGCAACCAACGCTTCCAGAGTATCTCTCGCTACTTTACACGCCCACTTCACAGTCGCCTTCTCCTCTTTGCCACCCGCGATATCTGTCTTACTGACAACTTTCCTCAAAAAGTATTGTAAACCAGTGATGAGATGTGGCGTATCCTGTGCTTTCGAAATAACGCTGACAACAGGTTTCTTATCTCTTTTATCACCAGCCCCTTTCTGAGATTGTAGAAAGATAGTGATGAACAACACCTCCATAAAAGTTTTCGTTTTGGGTTGGAGATAGCTCAAATTGAGATTTTTCAAGACACCAAGACTGAGTCCCCCTTCGACGATGAGAGTTCCAAACATCTTGGCCAGATTGACGATGCGTCGTGTATCCATCCCTTCATCGTCTTCATCCATGGCTTCATCATCGTCACCGTCTGACTCGCCCATCTTCTTGAAGATATCCCAAAGGCAGTATTGGAATGCAGTTTTGAGCTTCCTGTCTCCACATATCTTCTTTGCAATGAGAGTATAGTATGGATTGTAGATCTTCTCCGCTCCAGAGCAGTGGATCAAAACCTTTGGGATCTCAAATTCTTGTACTTTTTTGAGCTTGAGTTTTAGAAGCTTGAGGTACGCATCTTGGAAGTCTGTGGCAGACATAATCGTGACAAATACTGCTCGACGAACGTCGGTATTCATGCGCTGCTCTCTTGCGAGCTGAAGGAGATCCGATGTACCAGAATCCTCAACACGTTTGACAGCAGTAGCTGTGCTTTTGATATCTTTGTCCTCTTCAGCGGCATTGCCTGACCAACTAGCACCAACGAGCCACCATTTGCCCTTTTTATCAGAGTCCTTGATGTCATTGAGGCCTATTCTCAATGGCTCGCTTGCCTTGATACTTCGTGTGTTGAGCGTACCCAAAGTCTTCTTCATTCTGATCGTATGCTCTGATGTGATTGCAGAAGCTGCTCCACCGGTCTTCATTTTGTTGTTTTTCAAGTCGTTAATCGTTTCAATCATAAATTTGGTCCGTACTGACATGTTTTCCTCTCCGATACTCGCCATAGCCGGTCGTAACATTTGGACAATATCCTTTAACGACGATGGATCATCCTGTCGTAATTGCGGTCCAGACCCTCGTATAATCTTCAGTAGAAGCTCAGCATTCAATTCAGACAAATTTGACAAAAATAGCTTGACGTAATCATAAACCAGATTACTTCCAATAACCTGAAAGTTATATAATTCGGAAAGCAGCATAATCAAATTTGATGTTTCCTTACTACTATCAAATGTAGCAGCACCTGGACCTATGTTATCGTTTGCAGATGCATAATGCTCATCGAAAAGTTCGACTATTTTTTGAACGATTTGAGCACCAAAATCCATGCCAATGATTTTGTAGACTGCAGCTATAAATCCAGCGGGAAGAATGATAAGCGTATCTGGCAAACTCGTAGGTTCACAGACAGATGTCAATAAAAGATCCACAAGCGTCGATGTGACATGTTGTCTTGCATTATCCCGGTAAAGCTTTTCAATCTCTCCAAGAATGGAAATTAAGTTGGCCTCAGTCAATCTGTTGACCAATCCTTGAGTTTGTCGGCGTAATCGAACTAAAGCCTCTGAATCTGAAGATGCAGCTTTTCGTAAAGAGGGAGGAATGTACTTTTGCACCGGCTGGGCGCTTGTTGTAGGCGCAACATATGGATTTTCCCGAACTCTTGGAGCTGCCTCTTCTCCACCTTCCTCATCGCCAGAGTCATCAAATCCACCAAAATCATCATCGTTTAATTGATCCCCATCCTCCCCAATTTCCATAGAATTATCCTCTGAAACATCATCTGGGAATTCCGGTCCATCCAAGGACATATCTGGGGCTCCATCATCATCTAACCTCTCGTCGCTCTCCCCACCCAGCAGATCTTCGTCATCGTCCTCTTCTTCTTCATTATCCTCGGGCATAGGTTTAGTCGACTGACCCTTTGCCCGTTTCCGCGCCTCGCTCCTCTTTTTGTCCAGCCATTCGTCCCCTTCGGCCTTTCTTTTCTTCCTTTCGCTCAAATTCTCATCATCATCCTCCTCCCCTCCATCCAAGCCCTCCAATAACTCATCCAAACCATCATCTGTAAAACTCTGAGGCAATTTCTTCCCCTTCAGTCCCAATTTCTTCTCTAGCGCAGCTATTTCCTCATCCTCATACGCCAACTGGTCCTTCACAGCCTGTGGTATCCTCCTGGGAGGCGGAGATATCGAGCGGGAATCGGCGCGGGGTACTGGATCAGCCTTTTTTGTGGTCTTTAGAATCGATTTTGGTTTTGGCTCCTTTTCTCGTTCGGGTTTTGGCTTTGTGACTCGAGGAGCTGGTCGTTCATATTCTTCTTCTTCCTCCTCTTCTGGCTCTCGGTGGTGTTGTATCTTGGGTCTCTTCGAAGGTGGAGGTCCGTTTCTTAAAGACTTCTTCTCTGCTCTCGCAGCTTTTCTGAGGTCTTTTCTTGCGGTAGGACGACCACCACCGGATCTTCGACGTCCAGAAAGAGCATCTGTAAACAGTACTTAGCATGAATTACTTCTTTCAATTTCATTTATAATTACCTTCTCCGCCGAGCTGGTCAATCAATTGCTTTGGAAGCTTTAGCTTATTTGGTGGCGGCATTTTAAAGTCTGGTCTTCTAGAAGCAAAAAAAAGTTCCCGAGGCTGAAGATGAAATGGTGCAGTCCCAAAAAATGACGGCGCCCCCACAATTTTGCCGAAGCTTCACCCCACACTTTCTGGTTCACCCCACCACAGCCTTCCTTGACCTCAAGCATCGCTTCGTCGTTCTCGCGGAGGGACGGTTGACAGACAACACAAAAAACCCGCAATCATGGCAAAAGAACACCTGAGCAACGATGAGGTACATTTCTATTCTAGCCAATTCCCCCATAGGAATCCAAAAATACACAAACAAAAAAAACATACAGCTAACACCACAAACAAACAGTTCTTCGCCCAACTAGCAACTCTCTTTGAGTCCTCCACTCACGGCTCCATCTACCTCACCCAAAAACGCAGTATGAGTGCCCGTACCTCTTGCAATTGACAACAAATACTTACTCAACCATGACAGTGACATACGGCACCTCCGCCGAACCAACACCACAAGAAGCGACCGAAGCACAAACACCCTTCCCAGACCAATCTCTCGCCTCCCCCACCTCAATCATAGTCCGAGCCACCAACGGAAAGTCCAAGGCCGCTCGCGCAGAGGGGAAGAAAATAAAGCTATCTACAATTGTTGAATACGATGCCTTAGAAGGGTTCTTCACGCGGTATGCGGAGGTGTGTAAGGGCAAGATGAGCGGATTGAAGAAGCGGGATAGAAGTAAGGCAAAGGAGAAGCTGAAGGCTAAGAAGAAGAAGCTGGGTGCTGGTGGGGAGGCTAAGAAGGCATGAGTGTGAATTGTCTAGTGGATGAGAAGCATGTCGTGATGAGGGGATGAAGAGGCGTGTGGCATTTGCAGTAGCATTTGGCGTGCGGGAAAAGGCGTTTGGGGATATACCAAGTCCAATTCTACGGTGGCTAACTTCCATGATTGCTTTCTGGTCAATAATTTTGCACACGTTTATTCACATATGTGACGGAACTCCAGTCAATATCACAGAGAACTGGTTGACTCCCATTGCTACGGTTACGTAGGTTGAACTCGCAAGTACAGTCACCAGTCCCAACACATACCTGTAAGACTTCATTCTGAGCCACATTTGCTTCTAAGTACAGAAAAGATATTTGCCTGCAAACAGATTGTCAAAAAGGAAGGAAAATGTCATCGTGTGTAACTAAAGAAAAAACCCATAACAATATTAACTCGCCAACCTGCTATGCCATGCCACGCTATGCAAAGAAAGGAAAAGAAAAGGAAATGGTAGTAAATAAAAGAGATTGGATACCCAATATGTTCTCAGATCCAGAAATCTATAAGAATAAATCTCAATCCACCCCAAGTTCACCAATGTCTATGGTTGGCGATACCGTCGCGGCACCAGCCATCTAAATATTCTCTCGATCAAACTGCCTGATGTGCCATCGCGGCAGCACCAGTCTAAAAAACAATCCAGCGATCGGAGTCTTGTCTGATGAACCATTCTCCCCCGCCCCTGAACGCCATGAATGAAAAGTAGTAAAGATAAGAAGAGAGAGAAGATAACTCCGGTCTATGCAAGCGATCTCCCCATCCGTATCTCTAATAAGACGAATGCTCCGGGTGATAGATCTTAGTCCTCCATCCTGCACCGTAATCGTTCCAACAAGCTTAGCATATACCGAAAATGGCTCTCTCGTTCCATTCATGCCGTCGTATGTCTTGCCGTATGCCATACCGCCTGAACGCCCCGAACCCAACAAGGAAACAAGGAAAACGCGAAAAGCTGTGAAGAATCAGGATCAACCTGAGTTCTTGGTATAAGCCCCGTGTGGAAAACCGATCGACCCCCTGCCGTGCCCGTAGAAAAAGTACAGAAATGATGGAAACGACAATAGAGAGAGAAAACAAAGGAAAAAATATTCCCACGTATCGTTGTGATATAATACATGTCTCACACCAATTGTGCCTTTGCGATCCGCGGAACCGAACTGATTGGATGGTGTGATAGAGATATTGTCGGAATATGAATGTGAATGTGTTTGTGGGGTGGTGGATGTCTGACGTATGTTGCTGTGATTCTGAAGTGTTGGTTGGTTGCGAGATGTGAATCATGCGTGGTAAGAATGAGCGTGGGAGAATAACGATACTTGTGGGAATGTTGATATTTAGACGTATAGGCAGGTCGCAAGTATACCAGGGCGTATGTTAATAATGAGGAGGGTGGAATCACGTAAAAAGTCGCTCAATTCCCCATATCAGGTGGAAGCTCAGGGTGTTGTCCGAAAGGGGACATTATCTGAGAATCCGGGTCTTCGGGAGAAAACGGAAGGGGGTATGAACCGAATGGTGAGCCGACAGATTGATTATCCCTGTCAGAAGATGGTGTGGATTGGAAGTCGAAATTAGCGAAAAGGTTCCTATGGGAGGGATTTCCAAAAATGAAAGGTGCCTTGTTTCCAACATCATTGCCATCGAAAAGAACAAAATCTTGACCATTTCCATTGAATTCGAAATCGTTTGCGTTCATGTTCTGTATAAAGGTTAACTTTATTGCTGGGTGAAAAGGGGAGGGGATATCATTTACAGGTGCCATTGGAATCTGGCTTGGTCCAGGTGAATCTTCAGCCTTCAACCCTCCTTTTGGTGGTGTAGCTTCAAAAAGGTTTGGATCAAAGTTGGCCAAAGCTAGGTCGTCATTGTTGGCTGTACCATGTGAGCTGGGAGTCATCTGGACCGCCGATTGCGGATTGTCTGGGCTGATGTTGTTCAATGATTGCCAACCACTTGCAGGCGTACTCGGAAGACCGTGATGCGTAACGGGATGTGGGGGATACCAAGTGTTGCAAGATGGATTGCCAGATAGTTCCGGATATGGTGACTGCACTCCATGTACAGCTGGGGAGCCAACTTGCCTGTTAACAAAGGCATTGCTTGACTGACTCATTGGACTGAAGGGATTTCCATATTGAGGGTTTGCTGGAGGCATTAAATGAGGAGAAGAGTGTTGAGGGTTGATGTAGTATGGCTGCTGTGGTTGTTGACCACGAGTGACGACTGGGCCAGAGGCCTTCGTTGAGCTCTCAGCCTTTGTCGACTTCTTACCCTTCCTCTCAGTCTTGATCTTGCGTGGGTTCTTAGCACGACGCTTTCCTTTCCTAGCTCCTGCTTCGGAGTCAAGATCTGGTTCTCGCAATCTCTTCGTGGATGGTGTAGTGGGATCCTCTTCGTGTTCTTCGTGTTGGTCCTGCCATAAGGCACGTCTTTGGGCATTGATTTCTGAGATTTTCTTGGCTCCACAAGTTCCACAACCAGCTCTAGAATGGCAGAACCAACATTGCTCGTCATCCTCGTAGGCCACTCGTCGTTCTGCAATTGTTGTCTCCAATGAACTCAAATCGATGATTGCCTTGTCTATTTTTGGGCGCATACGCTCTCGCTCTGGAAGAGTGGCATCGATGTTCTTAGCCTTGCATCTCCAGCACTCAAACTCTGCCGCTTTATATTCAGGCTCAAAAGCGTGAACCTGAAGACACAGGTCTGGGGGACATTTTACATCGGGAAAGTCTGGCGAACAGCTAGGAAGTTTCGAGACCTCAACGTAGACCCTCCTGCAGCATAGATATTTGACGGGTTTGATCAGACACATCTGAGCACTGAAATGTGTGAGAATACCTGAGGAATCTGGAAATATCTGTAGCGATTGCGAATGTGTGTTGCGACGAGGTTGCAGTCAATGAATGTCAGGCGGAATTTGTATGTGTGTGTGTGTGGTATTGAGGTGATGATGACTGGGGAGATCTTGGAGGAACGACTGTTTAAAAATATTGAGGATGTGGAGATGGCCTGGAGTTGATGGAGCGAATGTGAATAAGTGGTAATGTAGAAGAAGGAAGGATCGTGAGAAAGGAAGTGGAGGTGATTGAAATAGCACTGGTATGACTTGAGCCTTGATAAGAAAAGTGAATAACACCTATTCACCGCAGGTGTCAATTCATGAATCACAGTCAATTGTATTGACGGTCCTCGTGTTTGGGAGTAAATATGACCAAGAAAGCATTGAGTACGATACACGTGATTGTTTAGTAGATCCCTTTTTCGTGCAATGTAAATTCGTAGGCTTGCTCTTGATACAAGATCTCATCTGCGTAACTCTGTCTAGTATTATGACAAGTGTTTCTAAGGGCATGGAATAAGAGCCCTAGAGACTTTTTGACATAACAATAGACAGAACTACAGCAATTTTCTCTTGATGTCATAACCCCTCCCTTCTCTTGTGGTCACAGCCACTTCCCCACAAAAGCTATTCTTCAGAAGAGCTAGCAAGAAATTCCATTCAGTCAGTAGGAAGGAGGTAGGAAGGAATATTAAAGTCCATGTGGTTACTGGGTAAATGAACTGCGCCTCAGATAATAGAGCAGGAGGGCTAAAGAGCTGGAGGAAATTAACCCGAGCTAGTACCCTTTGCTCCACAGATTTCTCCTTCACCCATTTGATAGTAGAGATAGAAGACAGGGGAGAGTAGAAGTCTATTAATAGATCTTGTGATTATCAAACAGTTGCCCTCTTAAGGAGCTTGCTGTTGATGTAAATCATACACTTCACTAAATTATCAGTTTCTGTGCCACAATCCAAAGAGACCGTCAGTACTTACATGCAATAGATGTAGCTTGATTTGTAATTCACTCGAAGAACATTCATCAAGTCAGCAAGGTACTATAAATAATTCTTTGTGCAGTGAATAACTCGGACAAAAAGAATGACAGCTATAGCTGCTTTGTGATAGGAGGAGTTATCAGGATTCACAATTGTCAATAGAAAAACGAGCAGGATAGGAATCATCATATTGTGCTACTACCTGCTCTAGAAGAGAGTGCTTCTGGTAGAGAGAAAACTTTTTGGAGGATTGGAGAAAATTTATCCACCATTGCGCAGACCTAAAGTTCACCCTCAAATTGACAGAGACAAGGAAGTAATATTACGAAAGAAACGCGAAGCGGTGCGGGTGAGTGGTTGCTATCAGACCTCTTTCCCACATCTGAGTCTCGGAGAGAAGTTGTTACAGGATAGCTGAATTGCAGGTGATGGAAATGTGTCGTAAAGGCCAAGTGACCCAGAAGAGATAGCAAATATGTCGTGAAGTGGCATATTTACATGATCTGATCCTGCGTCAAATTGGTTGCCTCAGTTTCCATGGCATCACCTCCACCGGGAGTTTGGTACTTGACAAAAGTCAATCCGAGTGGGCGACCTCCGTATTGGTAACCAGAGAATTTTTCAATGGCGGTTTCTGCGTTCTCAGGAGTATCGAAGCGAACGACACCAGTTCCGCGGGATCGGCCATTTGGCTCGTACTGGATCTCGGCTTGTTCAACCTTGCCAATGGTAGTAAAGAGCTCAACCAAATCCTCATTGCTTGTAGACCAAGGAAGCTAAATGCAAACATTAGTATTTTGATTCTCGAGAACCGACCAGAAGCGCAAAAACTCACGTTGCGGACGTAAATGATCTCACTTCTTTCAGTGCCAGCGGTCGCGAAGTCGGTAAATGGGTTTGGTGGTGCAGAAGGTGCTCCAGCGCCGGCATCGTATCCACCTCCTCCATAACCACCAGCACCACCTCCGAAGCCACCTCGACCACCTCCAAATCCACCTCCAAATCCACCACGAGCACCAAATCCACCTCGGGCTCCGAATCCTCCACCAAAGCCACCGCGACCACCGCCGAAGCCACCACGGCCACCAAATCCTGAGCCTGGACCACCAGAACCAGCGAATCGATCCTCTCGAACTTCTAGAGGGCGTCCTTGCCAGTCATAGCCATTGAATTGTTGAATGGCATTGCGAGCATCATCTGGAGATTCGAAAACGACGATGCCAGATCCCTTGGGACGACCATCAGGACCAATGTGAACATCTGCACGAATGACAGCACCATTGCGAGCTAGAGGAAGAAAAGTGTTAATGGCATGCTCGACTGTATATAAGTTAGCAGCAAAGACGGAACTTACTAGCTTGACGGAACAAGTCTTTGAGATCTTGCCATCCTACAGTGTAAGGTAGCTATTTTCAGTTGAAATCAGTATCACCGCAAACCGTCATGTCATGGGGAAGGATATAACAAACGTTGGAGACGTAGATTTGACGGCCGCCACCACCACCGCCTGCAGCCATGCCGCCTCCGAATCCACCTCCAAATCCACCGCGTCCGCCTGGAGCACCTTCGTATCCGCCGCGGCCACCGGCTGGTGGGCCAGTAAATCGAGGTTCGGCCTCACGGTCCTAATGGCAAGATTAGCGCGCCTTCTGCGCCAGACCTGGGTGCTATACGTACTTCGCGAACGTAGACGAGTCTTCCCATGAGGTTTTGGTTGCTTAGCGTGTTTACGGCTTGTTGGGCCTGTTCCCTCGTGGCATATTCTACAATGCTGAAGTCGAGTTAGCAATTGATCCCCAAATTCGACAGAAGGCATTAAACTTACCCGCATCCCTACATATCCCGCGGAACATCGTCCCAATCCGTCAATCCAACATTCCATCAATGACCAAAAAAGAAAAAGACTCAAAAAAGCCAGCTACGTATAGGCGCCCACCTTCGACATTCCATTCGGAAGTAACAACACGTCTGCAAATAAGACCTCTCCAGCTGCAAAATAACCCCCGTTAGCCCCTATATCTCCTTGCCGAAGCCATCCTCAAAACTAACCAGATCTCATGAAATCTTTGAGATGATGCCATTTCACATCGTATGAAAGGTTACCGACGTAGACACGACGGTCTTGTTGCGAAGATTCCCGAAGGCTGCTCATCATCTGCTCTCGCGCAGCGGCACGCTCTTCAAACGACCTATTTGGAGCACCTCCGTAAGCTGAACCACCCGAACCCGCACCTGCACCTGCGCCCGACATTGGAGAACGAGATCTGCGGTTGTCGCGGGAGCGGGATCTTCTGGGGGAGTATGAACGTCGACGACTGCGACGAGGGGAGCGGGATCGAGACCGAGATCTCTCGCGATTCTGTCGCACCAATTTAGTCTGTGATTGAAGCATGATGGGGAGGTGTTTTTTTTGGTTGCGAGGATGCGAGGAGGAGAGGAGAGGAGAGGACGAGAATGGTGATGGAAGGGGGATTGCGTTGATTAGCTGGCCCCTCGAAGGGTGTGGCTTGGTTGGTAGATAGGTTGGTTGCAAAAGTCAGTTTGCCAGGCGCGGACAGCGACAACAGGGCTGCAGATATCTGCGGCCTGGGTGGTTGTGTGTCTCGGCTAGAAAAGCGAGGACCTTGAATATACAGATGAGGAAACAGTCAACTTACACTTGGTCGGTAGCTATCGTCTGCTATGGATCGGAGAGCAAGTGTTAGCAGTATTCAAGCGTGTCCAAGAACAGAGTTGAAGACAGAGTGGGGAGGGGGTGGAGAAGAGAAGAGCAAGAGCAGCAGCTGGACCGACTGGCGACTGGCGACGCTCGCTTGGACTAATAGGTGAGGACTGTAAAGCGAGTCACCAGTCCCAGGCCCGTAGCAGCCAGTGAATGCAGGTGTTGGGAAGGCACAACATACCCATGTTTGATAGGTACTTGGGATACTCTGGTGATGGAACAACAATATGCTGAGCTGCCGGACGTTCTGAATTTGCGCTGTGCACCAGGATTGTGAATGGGAAATCTGTAGGCACCACGAATTAGTGGGACGCTGGCGAAAGGTTGTGGGTGAGGCGAGCGTCTCCAATCACCGCACACGCTGGCCAGGACTGGGGAGGATGCCGTGTCTGACAGTTTTGGGGGAGGGGATGGCATGGCACCGCGACCTGGAGGCAAAGCCGAGGGCACTGGAGCTGGAGCTGGAGCTGGCGCAATTGAGGTCGTCAGGTAGGTACAGGTACCTGAATGTTACAGTACTGCTGCGACCTCTCGTCTGCCCATGCCATGCTATGCCATGCCATGCCTTTCTGCCCCATTCTGCCTCTCTATGGCTACAGCTCCTCCTCCACCGTGGAGAGCTCCCTCTGCCTCTGGCCACCAGCTGGAGAGGGAGGCCGGCCTTGCTGACCATCCCACGCCATCTTGCAGCCATGCAACCATGCCAAATGCTGTGCATCGCTGCGCAGAGCACATGCGATGCGCGGTGCGTTGGTGGACTCGCCGGAGGGATGAACGTGGACGGGGACTAGAGCTGCGATGGGTGTGGGTGTATGATGAAGTCCTTACCTCGCCTTGGATAGGGATGGGGATGGGGATGTGCAGCAGTTTTCGGTGTTGATGCTGCAGTTCTGCGATGAAGGCCACGCACAGAGGTCCAATGCCGGAAGCTGGACGACAAGATTAGCAGGCAACCTAAGTCGGGCAACGGCGCGGGGGTCGCGGAAATCTTAGCAATGGCAGACGCAGGGCAATTCACCTTGGGGTGGTACAATGGCAGCTGTCGAGAGAGCCGGTGGAGTGACCTTGAGAGGTAGTTGATGCAATGCAGGAAGTTGGAGCGCAAGAAAGTGAGTCTGTCGACGCGGCAGCTCTTGGGCTTAGCTCCTTGGTCCGCCAGGAGGTGCCTGTCAGTGCCTGTAAAGTTAGGAGCTAGGGGAGCTAGGGCTGCTAGCACTACACTAGTAGGAGCCCGGCTAGTGTACCTGTGTAGGCTCGCCAATGAAAAGCTATAATTGGCACGCCCAGGCTTTGGTGGCTCGAGCTCCACGCTTACAGCCGAGTTTTTTCAACAACACCACAGCTCTTATGGCGATGGGTGCCAGAATACTACCTCCTACAGTGCTGTCCACTTTACCCGTCCAGCATACTCCGTATAGCAGTGGAACAGATGATGCCATATTGCTGAACCTATACCTGCCTGCTGCACTACGTCGATGCAATGTATATGTGGCAGTTTCGAATATGGCCTCTGCAAGCAAGACCATAGCTCCAGCTACCTACGTACCCAGCGGTCTGTACTTATCTAGATACCTATACATCCTCGATTCCTCGGCGGATGTCTACAAGCTTCTTGGGCCATAGCTCCTCTCTTTACGAACACATGAAGTCTATATACATCCATTCGCTACCAGGGAGCAGTGTTGCTGCCTTTGAGCGTCTCCACCATACATCCATTAACTACCAGGAAGCACCGTAAGACGTCCTCGATATTTCCTACTAATACTACTTGAGTATAGGGCTGGGTTCCTGTCAGGCCACGCTTGATGCTTCTGCTTCTGCTTCTCCCAGGCGTCGTAGTTCGGGGAGAGGAATGCCGTCCTCCGCCCCAGGTGACAGGTCCAGCTCCAGGTCCGTCGTGCACTAGCACTGCAGATATAAAGTACGGGCATACTCGAGTGCTCGTCTTTCTTCTTTGGTTACCGGTCGAGGGCGATGCCATGATAGGGGCCCCAAGCGATCACCAAACAAGCAGCTGAGGAACTATCTCGGCTTCTGTTGACCCCCATCATTCATGGCTGTGACTCGATACAGTCCAGTACGACGATCTCTTGCTGCAAACTGCTTTCTAGGACGCGGGTAGCAATGCAGACGAGCACGATCTTCACCGGGTTTTCTGCGCCTCTCACACTTCTTACTGGTGCATCTGCTTCTTCGTCACGCGTTGAGAGACGCCGGCGTGCCTTCACGCTCGTGGGCATCTCCATGCATTGGAGCTTTGGATGCAACCTTAACTCTGATCGCTAGCGGCAATATAACGGGCTTGACCGAGCTCTTCCGAAGCGATCAGTACTCGTACACGGTACTTCTCGCCAAATTTCTAGCATCTACCTAGTACCTACTCATTCCTTCCCTTCTGTGGTCGGTCAATCGAGATGGATTGCGTGATAATGCCTGGTTTAGGTGTCACAACAGCCCGGCAGTTGGATCCATTCGATTTCGTATTTGAGCGGTCGAGTTCCTCTGCCCTGCCCCCTTTCTGCCTACATCTCCTCTATATTTCAAGGGACCTTCCGGTATTCAAATCGCAGAAAAACGACAGAAGCTGCTGTGGGGGCCTTTTTTTCTGCTGACACTTACTTACACCTGAGGCTCTGTGTACAACGTCCATGCCTTGTTTTGTCCCTTCCCACCACTCTCACCGGTGAAAATTTTCCTCTTAATCTGACAATCTTACGCCTTTCTTACGAGAAATCCAGTCTCCAAGAAAACTGGACTTGCACTTGCACTTACATCAGGTTAGCGCTCCTGCAGTACGGCCACCATGCATGCAAGTTTTTTTCTTTGCAGGGAACGCACGAGAGAGCTGAATCAAATCAGAGCACTGCACAGTCACACTGCATCTATATGTAGTTTTGCCCTAATGCACCTGTTCTGCGAGTACCTCCCGAGAGTCCAACATCCCCACCTGTGGTCTTCCAACATGAACTATGGAGATGGGTTAAAGGGAGATGGTTAAAGAGTAGAGAAGATCTGGGTTGGTTTTCGCAGGGTAGGTTGGGGGAGTAGTGAGATAGTATTATACTGGTTTTGGATATGGTAAGTATCCGCCCAAGATTGCTTTGCACAAAGATACCGAGTTTTCTATATTATCCACTCACTTTGGTGCTTCTCGAAGTAATTGCTTTTCTTTTTCCTGCTGCTTTTACTATCTATAGCCAGGCATGATAAGAGTTGCATCGCCCAAATCGCCAAATGCAGCGGCGGGACTGCGGGACCAACGGCCCGCAACTTCACAGATACGGAGTCCACATTGCATATCCCTTCTATAGAACACGATAATACATCAAAGTGGAGTGGAGAGAAGAACAAACTCGTTCATGCGCCCAAATCCTTCGTGGGCTCGAAGAAGGAGGAAAGGGCGCCGGGTCAACTAAATAGAGGGGAAAGATCCCGTCATCCTCGCCGAAAGAGGGGGAAGAGGCTCTGCGGGGCTGCACTTGCTCGACATCCGACTTGGCAATCCTGCTCGCCTCCTCTTTCCAAAATGGATGGGTTGCATGGTATTTAATATTTGTAAAGGGTTCAGCGAAGTGGTCGATTGGATCTTGAACCCTGGTGCGTTTCCTTCTTCTCTCGCACATCGAGTCGCTCTATGGCTTGAAATTGCCCACTTTTTATGCAGAGAATTCCACCAACGGGGTTCAGCTTCTTGCGCGAAGTATGTATGTGTGTGTGTGTGTGTGCTTGTCTTGTACTAACCCCAGCTTCGGATTTTTCATTTTTTTTCTTTCCTGAGGATTTTCATGGTAATGGAGATGCATGGTGGCTAACGTCAGCTGATCCTCAGTTACTGATTGATCCATGATCATGGCATAACCTGGTTTTAAGGAAGTCCAATGCCGATGATCGATGGCAGTGTCCTTTTTGTTGATCGTCGGTTCCATTACGAATTTGTGGCACCCTTTTTTGTGGAGTGTTCGTGGGGTTTTGAGTCTTCTCGCAGTTCTCCTTATATCTATGATTCTGCATGACTTGTTCTTCCCAAACAGAAATTATTCTAGGGAGTTGGGAGGATGAGACTGTGTCTGATACTGCCCCTTTTCTCGTCTACCGCACTTTGGCTCAAACGAGGGACTGCCATATACGATGAGACCCTAACGGGTCAATCGTATGCCTGGGAGGGAAGAGCAGCTGAAGAACTCAACACGTGCGCGACTGTCGTTGTGGAACCATCTCCCGAATCTGGCTTTTACTTACGGTAAAGATTGATTGAGCGAGTCCTGCTCTAATCTACTACCTAGATATAGGGAACGCTGTCTGTATTTTGCAAACACCAATTACCTGTACTGTATTCTTGCTCTTTTATAGGAACTTGAGATTGCAAAAGACGTAGAGTTGATGAGGATGAGTTGCGATGGATTCTTGGAGTTCTGGGCTGAGCTATTCTTTTTGGGGTAATAATGGAGACTGATTGGCTTGAACTCCCGTTTCCAACACTAGTTAAAGAAATCTTTGAGTCTTTTCTTTTCTAAGACTATCTCTATTTACGATATCAATATACTTTATCATGCCAACAAGCTTTGGGTAATTACGTTGTCAGCTCGCTTAGCCTTGTGCTGTGCTTGAAAAATCTTACGACGTTCATATCGTTTGTAAGACAATATATACCTACAGAACGCTGGATTTTTTCTGTTTTTCTGTTCTCATTTTCTTATGAGGAGAAAATGAGCTGAAGAAGGATTTACATTCAAGAACTGGGCAATTGTAGCAGGGTTGTCGTTCTATCGCTGTACTTCATAACTGTCGACGGTATCTATAAGCACGTAGGTACTTAGCTAGCAATACTTGCTTCGGCATGCAACGTCGGACTTAGCTATCAGACTTAATAACATAGGTCTTTTACATCACCCATTTGACGTTAGTCAAACCAAAAACAAGAGTAGCATAAGCGAAAGAGCAATTTTCCAAGGAATTACATTGCTAGTAGGACGCGCTATGGAATACTTTCACGTATGTATAAGCCATGAGAGTTTAAGTGTATCTGGGTTTCTACCTAGGTAGACTCGCTGTAATGCTACTGGCCGGCTCTTGCATCTGTAGAACTTGAGGTTGACTTCTTATGTTCATGGGAAAAGTGCTATATATGTACGACGCCCCTTTCAAACCACTTATGATTCCAACTACCAGCTCAAAGTATAGGCTTTACTAGCTGCTTTGGGTCCTACAGTTTCTTGGTGGGTGTTAGTCAGTGGTTGCGTTGTCAATTCTTCGATTATTGTTCGTGATGGTATCGTTACAGAATAAGGGGTGCAATGAGAGCTGGTGATTGCTGGTGGTTAGTTTATGGAAATGACGACCTAAGTGTTGAAATTGATCTGGGAATCTGGTAATATATGGATGGAATTCCTGCAGACAAAAGCTGGTGGTTTTCTGGGTTAAGGGCTTGGTGGATACTACTATCCTTCTCAGGATCTCTATAGAAGCATTGATTTCCTTTTGTAATATGTGAAAGAATTAGAAAGTGAGGCGTAGGAATAAATATCCCCTCGTTGCCTGGGACGCCTGCTAAAAGTGGGTCTGCCCACGCGCCACACGCCTTTACAACTACTAATAAGACAAATTCCAGCATCTGTTAAAACACACGTATTCGTAAGTCTGGGAGTGTAGTGAGTACAGCCTTGGTGGTGCGGTGGTTACGGCGCAAGTCGTAAACTCAGGCGCCCCTGTGCCAGGCCGGGCAACCCTCTACAGAGAATCCTCGTCAAAGCTGAACTATGAGCAATGGCCTTTAGGTGGTAAGACGACAGGTGTCTATAAGCTTATCAGGTCTAACAATAAACTTTGGAACCCAACCTCTGATTTATCAGTGGACTTTTATTTTGGACTTTTTTTAGAATTTTTGGGGCACCTGACGATGATGGTTCGAGGATTCACTACCATGATAGACTGTTCAAGCCTCACTCACACTACCTCACTTTCTAAAGTGTACAACTGGATCAGAAAGTTACCCTTTTCGGCGACGCCACAGATAGCCACTTCCTAAATTGGCTAGATTCATATCCACTTGCAACAGTTTATAAAATAACCCCGCCGCTCAAGATCTCTACTCTTCTTTCCAATCTCTACTCTTATTTCTTCTTGAAGACAAGCTCGGGAACTTCCCTTGCAGGAATCGCTGCGCTCTTCTTCTGTGGTCTGTTACGCACCTTTAACGACCGCTTTGTGGCGCGCTCTCTCCGAGATGATGAGCTCAAATAAGTTGATAGCTGTTGCAGCTGTAACTGTGAGTCTTTTGCTATCTGTCTTTCAGATCACACATACTGACCATCACAGACTTTCCTCTGTTTTCTCGGCACCCTGGCATACCAATTGATCTACAACCCACTTCGCAGCTTCAAAGGACCTTGGTACACAAAGTTTACCAAATTGCCATGGACCTACCATTCATCGATTGGTGATGTCCACGCATGGGTTGGTCAACTTCATGAAGAGTATGGGGAGATCGTTCGTGTGGCTCCTGATCAGTTGTCTTTTACAAGTAGTCAAGCTGTATGTTCACCCCTTTGATCTTGGGATTCAAGTGAATGTCTGACTAACATCATCCCTCAAAGTGGCCAGGTAAGAGACCTCACTTTTGACTTGTGGCCAAAACTCATCCATTCTCAGATATTTATGGGAATAATCTACCAAAGGATTTAGGTAAAAGACTCAAGGAAGTTAACGGCGTTGCAAATATCGTAAGTCGGCCCACAAATGCCATACTTTGAACTCTTCTGATTCAGGTTTTCGCGTAGCTTATCGCAGAAGATCCAGCCCATCGTCGCATGAGAAAATTGATATCTCCTGCTTTCTCGGATAAAGCTTTGAATTCTCAAGAGCCCCTATTGGTTTCATACATTGACAAGTTGATATCGGTTTTGACAGAGAGGATGTCAGAAAGTCCAACTGGTATTGTGAACATTGTTCAATGGTACAAGGTTTAAGCTCTGCTATTCTCGTATTGCCCCATCTGACACCGTTACAGTTACACCGCATTTGATATTCTTGGGGAACTTGCCTTGTAAGAATCAAGTCCTCTGTTTCTTCTCCAACCTATTGTTTTATTGATTTCGGGATATTTGAACCCTCTAATCTTTACCTCCCCAAGAACTTCCTACTGACAACAGTAGGGGTCAATCTTTTGGTGGCCTAGATACCCCACGGGATGGCGGAGATTTGCATGTAAGTTTCCCAACTTGTATCTCATTGACTCGCCATGATAACCTTCATAGCCATGGATTTCTTCGATCACCGGACTGCTCAAAAATTCACTTTTCCATCGGGTTGGAAACGAACACGCTTGGCCTTTGAGGAAATTGATCCATAAATTGGCTCCTACGAAAGGCCTTAAAGATAGAGGCACAAATTTCAATTATTCGGTTCAGGCAGTTCAGAAGAGGCTGGCACAAAGCAATACGGATCGAGTTGATTTCTTCAGCTATTTAAGCGATGATAAAGAAGGCTACTCAAGTCTGAGGTGAAAATCTGAAAGGGAGAACCCGTGCTAACCCCCTCGGTAGATTGACCACTGGCGAGCTTATAAGTAATGCATCGTTCTTCTTTCTTACCGGAAGCGAAACAAGTACCTCCCCTGGAACTTGACATCAAGTTCAATAGCTAACATCATACCAGTCTCGACATTCTTCTCCTGCACGACCTATCATCTTCTCACAAACCCGCACCATCTGCACAAGCTCACCAACCTTCTCCGGACCACCTTCTCAACCCCTGAACCAATGAATATGCACAATCTATCTAAACTTACCTACCTCAATGCTGTCATCAAAGAAGGACTCCGAGTCTACCCACTCGCCCCAGCGGGATTCCCTCGTGTCACAACTGCATCTGGAAACACGATCTGCGGACAATATGTCCCCCCAAACACCGTGGTTATTGTGACTAATTGGGCAGCCTCCTTCAGCGCAAGAAATCACACGAATCCATGGAAGTTTGCGCCGGAGAGATGGGAGGGAGCTGCTGAGTATGCGGTGGATGATCGGAAGGCTTGTCAACCTTTCAGTTTTGGACCCAGGAATTGTATTGCTCAGAGGTATCTTCTCTCTATCTCCTCTGATTTGCTCGACAGGTGCTAATAAAATTGCTATTCAGTCTCGCCAATGCAGAAATGCGCCTCGTTCTCGCTCGCGTCCTTTGGGCGTTCGATCTCGAATTGCAGCCTGAGAGTAAGAATTGGATCGATCAACGGGCTTTTGCACTTTGAGAGAAACCTCCTTTGATGGTTAAGATTACTCCTAGGAAGTTTTAATCTGCTTGCTATATGCTCGCCACCATGGATTTTGAGACTTTAGAGGATTAGATGTGGTGGCTCGAAGACATTAATTAGCTTTTATTTGACTAGATCCTAGAATGGTCTTATTCAGATTGGGGGAGGGATATCTTGGGGATGGTGATATGGTGTTTGCGGTTTGGGGTTATTCGATTACTAGGTGTTGTTAACGGAAATTAGTCATGGCTGGTTTTTAGACCCTTGGGATTTTAGAGTGCTATGGCGGGTTTGATAACATCTTTAGTAGACAGGTACATAACGAAAATGCACTTCTAATTCTAAATTGTTAATTGGAAGGTCTTACAAGTTGGTGTTCTGAAGCAAGAACGTTGGAAGAGACTTGTCTAATACTATGGATACACCTCAAGAGCCTATTGTACTAAAATTCCTAGAATAACCAGCTTGATAGTTGGTACGTCCTTACTTTATATTAGCGATGTGTCCCAAATCACTTGGTCTCATAAATATGTATCAATTTTGACTATCTGAATCGCTAGTATAACTATTTCAGTTATACAAGGCGTTCAAAATAGTGTTAGTCTAGCCTAGATGTGTTGAGATAAGATTTGTTTGTGATTCTCTTATCACACATGCACATATCTTCGGATATATCTTTTTACGTTTGTATATTAACAATAATTTCTAGGTTTTCATTGTTGACCTTAACTAAGTATATCAACACAAAGCTTAAGGATTCAAAAAAAAGGGGGGTATTCTAGACAGACACAATGACTGAATGAATACCCACGGTGCTAAAAGTGCCTACATACTGATTCGCTTACGCACGTGGAGGCGATGGCGCCCTCAGTTCCCAGCTGTTAATCCCTGTCGGTTGCAGGGGTGAGCGATAACCCAGGATCTCAGAACTTAGTTTGACGGTACGTGACGTGACAACAGCATTTGCACTCACTCTGTACGCATCCTCTTCACCCACGGAGAAAACCAACTTGTGGACAAGTTTCTGAGTCAGTCACCAAAAAATCTCTGATATATGACTTTGTGATCTGAAAACATTCAGAGAGCCAACTTGTCAAACTCTGCAAGGGTCTCAAGTAGGTCTTTCCGATTTTATCGCTCAACAATAGAAGAGCAGCCACACCCACACAGTCTAGACCAAGAAGCATCCACCACATCTGGAACTGGATCATGACTTGTTGAGACGCCTGGTAAATCAGATATGGATCTAGCTATCCAGCGTGCGTTGAATGACAAGCTCTACGACAAGAGAAAGGTTGGAGCACTTGAGTATGCGCCTTTTACTTTCCCCGCTCGCGCAACAAGCTCAGTACTGATCCTGATACTGATATTTCTGATAGGCTCGAACGTGTTATTCGGGATCTCGCCACGGGAAAAGAATACGATCGTATCAAGAAAGTCATTCAACAGTTGTGCAACGATTTTGCGTATGCTGTCCACCAGCCTCATGCCAGGAATGGCGGACTCATCGGCCTTGCAGCTGCAGCCATAGCCTTGGGACCCGTATGTTACCGTACCCCTTTTAACTCTTGTATCGCCACCATTAATGGAACAACAGGAATTGGCAAGATACCTGGATGAAATCGTGCCTCCTGTTCTTGCGTGTTTCACAGATCAAGATGCTCGCGTGCGTTACTATGCATGCGAGAGTATGTACAATATTGCCAAGGTAGCAAAGGGCGAGGTTTTACCCTACTTCAATGATATATTTGATGCGCTATGTAAAGTAAGTCAAGTCCTTCAGATATGTTTCTGATTCCTGCTGTCTCATTTATTGACCCTTTATCTAGCTTGGTGCCGATTCAGAGCTCTCTGTAAAGAATGGAGCTGAACTTCTTGATCGTCTTATCAAAGATATAGTCTCCGAATCTGCAGCCACATATGTCTCTGTCCTTCAGACCTCCGAGGACTCAGCAATCGAGACTGATAAAGAATCTCGAGATGAATCTATGGACTTGCCAACAGCATTTTCTCTTGCCGACTTCATCCCGCTCTTAAAAGAGCGCATCTATGTGATCAACCCATTCACCCGCACCTTTTTGGTCGGATGGATCAATCTGCTGGACTCTATCCCTGACCTGGAGCTTGTTTCCTACCTTCCACAGTTTCTCGGAGGCATCTTCAAATTCCTGAGCGATCCAAATCGTGATGTTCATGTAGCAACCCAGGGCTGTTTAGAGAGATTTCTGAGTGAGATTAAACGAATCTCCCGTGTCAAGAAGGGAATTGTGGAAAGTCGAAAGTCACGGGATGAAGGCAAACGAAAGCGTTCTGGGTCTATGGATAGCGATGGCTCTGTCGCCCCAGACGCTGGAGCTGACGATGACTCTACCGCTGGTGATGAGAAGGATATGAGCAGTGACGATGACTGGGTGCCAGGCCAAGACGTTAATGTTAACCACAAGGAAATACTCGAGATATTAACGGCAAACCTTGACTCTCCACTGGGTAAGTATAATTTCTCAACCCAGATGGCCATTCTAACGTGAAGCAGAAGAAGACAGCCTTCAGGAATCACTTCGGTGGATTGTAGAGTTTCTCGATATCTGTCCCGAAGAAGTGCTTCCATTTGCACCGAAAATACTCGCTCATCTTCTGCCAGCTATGGCAAGTGGTGTGGAACCAATCAGACAAGCAGCAACTCGGGTGAATACTGCTCTCATGGACTACGTAGTATCTCTCTCAGGTGAAGGCGGCTCCTCAGAACCATCATCAGGTGGACCTTCGAGAATACCTACGACAGTTCTAAAAGATAATGAGAGAAGAGAATCTTCTTCTAATCCTCGTGGCTCCACATCCACGACTAGAGATACCGACCGACGGGATTCCGAAGTTCAAACACCACCTCCTCCTTATAACAAAACACCTACACCCACTCCTCCAGATCGCCCACAGGTCGACCTTGATTATGCAGCGGCTGTCAATTCACTGACCTTACTATTCTTGAATGACCACGAAGCAACTAGGGTTGCGGCTCTTACCTGGTTGCTCATGCTTCATAAGAAAGCCCCTCGCAAGGTGTTAGCCATCAATGATGGTACATTTCCCGCCCTATTAAAGACGTTGTCGGACCCAGCGGAAGCGGTAGTCACCAGAGATTTACAACTTTTGTCACAAATCTCAAGAAATAGTGGGGATGAATACTTTACATCGTTCATGGAGAATCTCCTGCAGCTCTTTTCCACGGACAGAAAGTTACTAGAGACACGAGGAAATCTAATCGTTCGACAGCTATGTGTCAGCCTAAGCCCCGAACGAATTTACCGAACGCTAGCAGATTGTATCGAGAAAGAAGAAGACGTGGAGTTTGCCAGTATTATGGTTCAGAATCTCAACAATAATCTAATTACAGCCCCTGAACTAGCCGATCTGCGTAAGAGACTTCGAAATTTGGAAACCAGGGTTTGTTCTCCGAAGGAACTCCATTGATATTGGTAGACCTAACCTTCTGCAGGACGGCCAGACATTTTTCGTCGCCCTTTTTAGATCATGGTGTTATAATGCTGTCGCTACATTTTCTCTTTGTTTACTTGCCCAGGCATACGAGCAAGCATATAATCTCCTTCAGATCTTGTGAGTATGGTACCAATTAACCGAGCTTGGCTAATGTCCACAGCGCCGAGCTGGAGATGACTGTCAACATGCTCATCCAGATCGATAAACTTGTGCAGCTACTGGAGTCCCCTGTTTTCACTTGTATGAAAAGTTCCTCTGGTGCCTGGAATGAGCTAACGTAGATAGACCTGCGTCTACAACTCCTCGAACCAGAAAAATATCCTCAGCTGTACAAATGCCTTTATGGCCTTCTGATGCTTCTTCCCCAATCTGCTGCTTTTGCGGCTCTGAAGAATAGACTAAACAGTGTGAGTGCGATAGGATACCTCCACATCGCACCTCGAACGTACGTATCTTCATCTCGTAATAACAGTGTGGTGGAAGCACTCACTTCTCTTCATCATACTCGTCAAAAGAGCACCGAAGCTCATACCTCATTTAGCGCACCGGCAAACGCTGGCCCATCAAATTTCGACAGATCCAGCAGGCTGAAAGGTCGGGACGAAGGAGGGATCAAGTGGAATGAACTGTTAGAAAAGTTTAAGAGTGTGCAGGAAAGATCAAGAAGATCTCAGAGACCGGGAGGAGAGTTTGAGGAGAGTCTGGGCATGCTTGATGCACGAGCTGGGGAGGGACTGGATGGAAAAGCATTCAAAGAGTTGAGTCGTTTGCATGGACCGTCAGCACCGGCTAAAGATACACCTACCCAAACGAAGAAGCCACCTGCAGGTGGACTCGGCAAGTTTGGCAGATTGGGAGGCGGAGGACGACCCAAACGATAGTAGAGGTCATCTACGTTAGTTGTGTTTTTTTGCAGGTCATCTTAGTCAAGCGTGGAGTTTCTGGCTGAATTCTAATTTCCATTACCTACCCTTTCTGGGTGTTTCTCTTTCTACAAGTCCCTCAAACATGCTATCACGTTCCCGCGTTAAACTCCTCAACTCCACCCTGAGACTTTCCAATTCGAGTCTTGCTAGATCTGTATCTTGTGGTAGACCATGATAACTTTTCACTTTTGTTTCCAGGTCCTTAACCTTAGCCATCAAAGCCTTGTATTTAATCTCCTCAGCTTGTATCTCTTCGATTGTGATGGGTGTCCCTGAAGCAGCGGCCAAGGAGGCAACCCGCTCCTTTAATTCGGGCAATTTGGAGGTCAAGCCTTTAATTCTCCGCTGGTAATCCACAGTTTGCTTCATCAAGTCTGGAGGCGGTTGGTACGCCTCCCCTTGGAGTTCTTCGACCAAATTTCCTACTTTCTCCAACTCGGCTTTCAAATACTTTTCGAGAATCGACACGCGGTCCACAGTTTGATCCAAATCATGAGAAGCAACATGCAAATCTATGATTTTGCGTCCCATGGCCTCCATATCAGGTATCGGCTGATTGAGTGCGATGCTCAAGGATGATAGCGCATCGAGACTGCTCTCCCCCTCGCGCGTCAAGGAGTCTTCGAGAGAATGTAGAAGGTCGGTATTTGGACCGGCGTCCTCCTTCGCCTGCAGATCACGGAGAGACTTGGCCTCTACTTTTGCTAGCAGTTCTTGTTCCTCGTCGGCGCTTTCGTTGAGAGCTGCGAGGGCGAGGAGCGCTTTCAGAGTATCGTTGTTGCGCTCGAAGGCGGGTGGGGTTTTGCTATTGAATTTTGACGACAGCCAGTTGTCGACGTAGTTCCAATCTTTGGCTGCAGCGGCATGTTGGCGGGCCACGGATGGCGAGAATATGGCTGCTGGGGAGAGGGAGAGGTGTGCCATTGTATGTCATGTGTAGATGTGTAGATGTGATGCTAAATTTAGAGTGCGTGTAGGGTTGTTGATGCGTAAACACCCGGAGATACTGAACACTGCATCCTTAGCGAGCGTAGCCTTCCTTCGAGATCCGAGGTCTTGGCAATGCGAGGCTGAAAGGTAGGGAGATTGCAGGGTGCTAAAAGAGGCCAGCTTGTACTATGCGCTCGCCCTCCCAACCCATCAGAAGACAACTTCAACATAAACTACAACCTACGCTCTTTTCTGTTCTTTCCGCTTTTTGCACTCCGACCACTGTGGCATCTCACAAGAATACAACTCTCAAGCGCGGTCATTGTTTCCAATTTGCGACTCATTGGCCATTCACTACCAAGTAAAGACCCCTCCAGCGTTGGTTGGCATCGCTTTATCGGTTTCATCCTGCCACTAAACTCAACCGCTACGACCCCTCGGCCACGCCCTCGATATTTCTGCATGATTTCTTCACGATGATTGTCAATCTATCGGTCCTGGCAGTCGCTGCCACACTGCTGTCTTCCAACTCGTTGGTCGTAGCTGTGTCGTCGTCGGACATCCCCTCCGACTTGCCTATCTCCGCACTATTATCGTCTGCCAACGCTCATCTGGCGAAAGGAGAGACCAACGATGCTCTTACTTATTACGATGTTGCCATTTCCCGAGATCCCCAGAACTATTTGACTTATTTCAAGCGGGGAGCAACATACCTATCACTCGGGCGAACCGCGCAAGCGACCAAGGACTTCGACAAAGTCCTAAGCATCAGACCGGGCTTTGAAGGGGCTCTGCTCCAACGTGCGAAGATACGGGCGAAGTTTGGAGATTGGGATGCGGCAACGAAGGATTTCCTGGCCCATGGCAATTCAGCAGATGAACTCGCTCAACTCGAGGAGGCCAAGGGGGCAACCGCTTTAGCCTTTGACGCTGAAAAGACAGGAAACTGGGAAGAGTGTATCACACAGGCTGGCGCTGGAATTCTGACAGCCAGCAAGATGCTTTCATTGCGAAAGACTCGATCGAACTGTCGATTCCAGCGTGGGGAGGTTCTGGAGGGGATGAGCGATTTGAAGCACATCTTGCAAATGCAACCTGGTGACATTCAACCTCATATGCAGATCGCTGCCATCACTTATTACGGATTGTCCGATCAGGAACATGGAAAGGACCAATTGAGACAATGTCTACATGGTGATCCAGATTCCAAACCATGTAAGAAGCTATATAGAAAGATGAAGAACATGGACAAGGCCTTGGAGAAAGTCAATAAACATTTTGAAAAGAGCCAATACGCAAGTTCTTTGAAGACCTTGTTACCTGCTGGGGAAGACGCTGGATTGGTGCAGGATATCAAGGATGATGTCAAAGACTTCCGAGCGGACGGAACCATTCCAGAACATGCTCCAAATGCGCTGGTTGCTAAAGTTGTCGAAATGGTTTGCGAGGCCTACCATGAGGTATGTGATTCCCTGCAGAGTACCGTCATTGATATTGACGTGAATAGATGAAAAACTACAAGAAGGCAATTCCGTGGTGTGATGAGTCTCTCACTTATGACGAGAACTCGCTTCACGGACTTATTTCCAAGGCCCAAAGACACATGGAGGCTGAGAACTTTGAAGCTGCAATCCAGACTTTGAACACGGCAAAGGAGCACCACCCAGATGCCCAAAAATTGAATCAACTTCTACACAAGGCTCAAATTGAACTCAAGAGAAGTAAGACTAAGGATTATTACAAGATTTTGGGACTACCACGAGATGCGGATCCTGTGCAAATCAAATCGGCCTACCGAAAAATGGTCAAGATTCATCATCCTGATAAGGCTCACATCCAGGGAATATCTAAAGAGGACGCAGAAAAGAAAATGGCCTCGGTTAACGAAGCCTATGAAGTTCTCAGTGATCCTGAGCTGAAAGCAAGATTCGACCAAGGAGATGACCCTAACGACCATGAGCAGCAACGACACAACCCATTCCAGGGATCGCCATTCGGAGGTGGATCACCATTTGGACACAGTCACGGGGGCCAACAGTTCAACTTCAAATTTGGTCAAGGTGGATTCCAGTTTGGATAAGAGGATTGGAGGCTGTGTGTTTTGGTTTTATTGGAGTTAATTAGTCTGGCGGCGTCCACATCATGTTGAAATGCACGAAGTTACGTAACGGTATTTTCGACATTGTGTAGTGAAGTTTTGTGTAAAATAGTCTGGTGAGGCAATGATGCAGTGATGGGTGTACAAATATACCCACCTACGTAAAAAAAAAAGGTGATGACCTGAATGATTCCTTGGTTTCCACGTGCTACTCGTGATACTCACCATCTATTCTCAGCCTCGCGAGATCTGTGTGCACTGACATTGTGGCGTGAATACTAGTAGGTACAGCGCTACAAATGGGTGCCGTCAAAACTCCGAAATCCACACTTTTTTATACCCAAAAAAGTCCTTGCTTTAACCTACTTAAATAACCCACCAAAATATCCCCCCCCCCCACCACATATATCCACAACCACTACTCGGTTTAGCTTGGTAAGTAGCTCGAATTTAATTTAATATGCTCTACTTAATATTTCCCTAGTAATATAGCGCCTAGACTTACCGAAAAGACGAAGAAAACTATCCTTAAAGCGATCGTAAACAACCTAAACCTAGATTACGAATATATTACGAAGGCGTTTAGAACAAGGCCTAGGACTATTAAGGAGTTAGATAACAAAAAGACTATAAATATACTCTTAGAGGCGTATAATATATTACTAGATAAGCTATATATAGGAAGTGTTTCGAAGGTTACTATTAAAATAGAAGAGGTAGTAGAATATATCCTAGGCTAGTAACCCTACCTATACTAGAACAAAATTATAGACTTCTTATTCGATTACTTTAACGTCCGAGTTACTTCATAGACGATATTAAATATACTTTAAAGGATAAATATATCTCGAAAGAAGCTTAAGGTTAAGGTAGTATAATAGAACGCGGAATTACGCCTAAACTAGAAGTTCGAAACCTTTAGGAATAACTATTAATTAGACTAATTTGTATTTATCGACGAGTATAGGAGTAATCCGCGAACTAGTAATAGGATATATAGATATACAAAGGTAGAAGTTCCTATAATTATTAGTAGGTAGTTATCGAGTTAAGCTTAAGTCTCTATTCTACTAGTATATATAATAAATAGATATATAAAGTCTATTATATTTAAGGGTTCTTATATATTACCTATCTTTTCGAGTTTTATTATTAATAACCTCCTACCTATAATAAATTAATATCTAGAGCCTTGTTTAGTCCTTATTATAGATAATACTCGGTTCTATTATACGAATATTAATATAATTCGAGAAGTATATAAATCTAAAGGAGTATACCTACGGTTCTTACTACCTTATTCTCCTAACTTTATACTAATCGAGGAGTTATTCTTGTAATAGACGTGCTTCTAGATAGTCGGAATAAATAATACTCTATTCTTAGGACAAAAGACGAGGAGAGAAGGAGAGCACGAGAGAGCTAGGAACTAAATATAGGTCGTGCGCGCTAGCTCCTTGCTAAGCGAACATGTAACATCTAGACCTCGTAACTATAACCGTTATAATTCTATAACCTAAAAGCCTTTATTTAACGCTATTATAAGAAGAATATCTAATAATTTAATACGTACTAGTTATTCCTAGAGTAGGCTATTAAATAGGTTAGAACTAGTTCGGACGCTATAAGGAGGACTAAGGGTTACTTTAATAAGACGTTCTATTTATATATTAAAGTCGAATAGTTATTATAGTAGATATTTAGATATACTTTTAGGTAGTAGGTACTTATAAGAGTAGTAAAGGGCTAGAATAATAGTATAGAGTTATAGGAGCTATATTTATACCCTATTTAATCTAGGTTAATTAAGCCGGTATTTAGATATACTTTTAGGTATTAGGTACTTATAAGAGTAGTAAAGGGCTAGAATAATAGTATAGAGTTATAGGAGCTATATTTATACCCTATTTAATCTAGGTTAATTAAGTCGGTTTTTAAGATTCTAATAAATTTCAAATATAAATATATATACTTAATAAATAAATACTAAGAATTATACCTAATTTTATAGGTTTAGTTATTCTATAAATATTAAGAAAGTTAATTATAATAAGTAGGTTATAAATAAGTTAATAGAATATATTCGGAATTTAGAATAACTAGCTAATAAATAAATAAATAAATAAATAACGTGGTTTACTACCGAGCGACGTATATCACCGAGCGACGCACTTTTCCCTACCCTGCTACCTAAAGGGTAAAATTAAATAATTATAATATATTATATTAATTAATCTGAATCTAAATCTAATGAACTAGAAGTATCTATAGCCTCTTAACAAGTTCGTGTATTATAACTAGACTTCCCGCAGGTACTATATCGTCGCCTAGACAGCTGCCCCTCCTTTTGCCTACCCCCCTTAGAGCGCTTGTCGCGTCGAGCCTGTTCCTCTACTTCCTTCTGAGCTAATACGTCCTACGTATCCTCTATAGTAAGTGCCCCCCCTTAACGGACCCGAGTCTTTTTAGCCCTCCGGCGTTTACTTAGTGCTTTATTTGCCTTGCGAAGGGTACGGACTTCGGCTAATAATAAAGTTATCTTATAAGCTAACAGCTCCGTACCCTTAGCTAATATAGCTACTATCTAGAAAATAGGGGTTAGCGAGCTTCCTTAATAACGTATAATCCGATTCTTAACTAATATCGTCTATAAAAGAGTATTAGTTAGGTTATAAGGAGTCTATAAGACCCAAAGGTTAATATCGGCAGAGGGGGTAATAGTAGGTATTAGAGTCCGTAACCTTATATTAAGCTTTAAAAGAACAGCTTACGGGTTAAAAGGCACTAAGCCAGCTCCACGGAATCCAGCTTGGCCATTCTGAGCTGTTATAGAGGCTGAATAGGCTACTTTAAAGGCGAGAAAGAACTCGACCTTTGTAATATAGTTAATATAAGCTTTAATAAAAGTCTCAATTTCTCGACCATATGCCCGTTTTAAGACACTAAAACACCCAACATCGAGTAGCTGGGTCAAATGAGAGGAATGAGGAGGTAAACAGAGAGTAATAATATTATGTGCCTTGTAGTACTCTTAGAATTCGGCCGACTCGTGACTCTTATGTCTATCAAGGACAAGTATTCGATATAGACCCTTTGCTTGAGTAGAAGTATACTTGTCGAAGTGCTTAAGCTATTCTAGACCTGTCTTATTATTTGTCTATCCGTTACTTGTAGGTTTAATAACCTAGTTATATAAGAGGCCGCCCTTAGTATACTAACTTATAAGATAATTCTTCCCTTGAACTACTAAAAACGGAGGGACACTTTAACCTTCGCTATTAATATAAACAATTACTGTCGCCTATTCCCGATTGCCTAGCTAAATTGCCTTGCCTTTGCTACGTCGATCTACGCGAGTTATAACCATTGCTAGGGAGATTATACCTATTATAAAGCCTGTCTCGTTAAAGTTATAGAGATCGGAGTCTACAATACTATATTTCGCCCGTATATTCTTAACTAGTCGATACTACGCGCTAATAAGCTCCGGATCTTCGCACAAGGCTCTTTAGAAGTCGTAAACGCGATTAAAACGCGTCTTTAACTCTAGTCGTCGTTAAATAAATTAATATACCTAGTTCTTCCCGACGCGTAGTACCCCTCGGGATTTGAGTAGGAGATTCGCTATATCTTTAATACTAGTTAGGCGGGGCGCAAATCCTCTCGAATCTAGATTAAGTATATATTAAACGATTATGTCCTCCTCTAAGTCGTTTAATTTGTAATAATTAGCTTTAATTTCAGGGCGATAGGTTCGGCTAGCTATTCTATGTCGAAGTGTTGCTTTAGGGACCTTGTAGATCTCTGCTATAGAGCGTTTGCTTAGCTTTTTAGACGTTCGAATAGCCTCGATAGCTAGAATGATTCGCGCTTCTTAGGTTTGAATTTCTATAATAAATAGTTCAAAAAACGCGTCTTGAAGTTTATAAGTAGTGGGGTAGGGAAAAGTGCGTCGCTCGGTAATATACGTCGCTCGGTAATATACGTCGCTCGGTAGTAAACTACGTTATATGAAAATATACTAAATTAACCTAACTTTATTATTACTTATTTATCGAATAGTTTCCTACTTTTCTAAGCTAAATAATTATTAAAACATATATTACTTAAATAGGTATAATATAATCTAATACGCTAGTACTCCTTATTCGCTACTTTATTACCTTTATTCGTCTTCGTTATTCTACTTATTCCCTCCTTTACTATCTATACCTAGTCTACTTAATTATACTTTATTATTATTTATAATTATATTAGAATCGTTATTATACTCCTAGTAGTCTATTATAGGATATTTAGATAACCCGGCTACTATATAGTCTTTAATTAGTAAAATATATCGGTTTAAACTAGCTAATATAAGTATTACTTTACTAGTACTTTCGTTATTAATTTAGCGCTTATATTCCTTTTTAAATCGAGATATATATTCCTTAATTTAAGTATATACTATAGGCTTACCTAGCTTCTCCTTTATACTCTTAGATAAACCTTTATATTTATTAAAATCGTATCCTGTTTTTATAATCGTAGTAATTATATCTTTAATAGTTATTATCTTATTTAGTTATAAATTCGTTACTAGGAACTCGCTAAACGCCTACTAAACCCCCCTTTATATCCTTACTCCCAAAACCATACACCTTTTTTCTCGAATTAGATTTTTTGTTCTAAAACGATCTGATTACTTCTTTCATTGACTAAAACTTGTATTTCCTTTCGAGGGCATGTACTCCCGTGGCGCCCCTCCTTCTCCCACCCCCCTTAGCAGGGGGGGGAAAGGGGTGGCCAACCGCCCCCTCCCCCCTTTACCTAATATTCAGGCTCAGTTCGTCTCCGGCACCTCTAAAGTGCTTGAGAGAAGCAAAGTCGGACAGCTATTCTTTGGAGGGACTGCAGAGGCAGTCGATACCTACCTTAGTACAGCTCTCGACAGCGCTCCAGCGGATA
>UNPT01000321.1:0-61933 GCA_900536445.1 Hymenoscyphus occultus
CCAGGCATCAGAGACTTCACTGGTACGAAGAGTCTTCTCTTCTCTTCTCTTCTCTCTTTAGCTTATTCTCTTTGGAAATACATTACCTTTCACTTGCACTGTACACTTTGCATGTGACCCGTGACACCCGCTGAGTGCAATTATGAGATCTACGATAAGGAGCTTCTTGTAATTGTACGAGCCTTTGAATCCTGGCGAGCTAAGCTAGCCAGCGTCGAATACCCTATTTCCGTTGTTACAGACTACTAGAATCTCAAGTACTTTATGACTACTAAGCACCTTACTCGTCGCTAAGTACGTTGGAGCGAGTTCCTGTCCTCCTTTGACTTTGTTATTAAAGTAGCCCCTGCAAAAGACCTCGTTAAGCCCGACTCTTTGACTCGACGCTCCCAGGATTTACCCCAAGATTCGGACGATCCTCGCTTGAAATACCAGGACTAGGCCCTACTTAAGGGTCACAATTTAGACCCGGCCTTACGATTGTCGCCTATACTACTAGAGGAGGCTGCCGAATCTAACGACTAGAAGATTACCCGTATGCTTAAGGAGGGCTATCCTAACGACCCCTTCTAGAAGCGAATATTAACTAAGATAAATCGTGTTAACCGTACCCTGTACTCTAAGGAAGTGTCTTTGTCGGAATATACGATTCGCGAAAATTAGCTATACTTCCGGGACCGTCTATACGTTCCTGATACTGATTTACAAGTATGGCTACTTCAAAAGAGCCACGATTCGGTGGAAAGTGGTTACCTAGGACAGAATAAGCTTTTTAAACTGATTTCTCGATATTATTAGTAGCCGAAGTTATATAGCGATATCGCTTAGTTTTGTAGAGCTTGTAAGAGTTACGCTCGTAACAAGAACTCTTAGCTTCGTTATTAAGGCACTCTGAAACCACTTCTACTCCTACTTCAGCGTTGGACCGACTTATCTATGGATTTTATAGGTCCCCTCGCTAGGATTGATAGTTTTAACTAGATAATGGTAGTAACTGACAGGCTTTCTAAGGACTGTTATATCATTCCTTGTAAAACTACCATGACCGCTGCTGATCTAGCTTACGTCTTCGTATAAGAGATTTGGAAGCTCTATAGACTCCCTAGCTTAATTGTCTCTGACCGGGGAACCTTGTTTGTATCTGATTTCTGGAAAGCTATCTACGATATACTACAAATCTAGGTATAACTCTCGATAGTATACCATCCTAAGACTAACGGTCAAACCGAAATTATAAATAAGTCAGTAGCGAAATACCTTCGTCTTTATTTAGACTTCGCTTAGAAGAAGTGGGTACAATATCTCCCCCTAGTAGAATTCGCTATACGGAATGTTGTAAATAGCTCTACTGGAATGTCCCCCTTTTTTGCGAACCACGGTTACTACCCTCGACTAAGCTTTGCACTACCAAAAGACTTAGACTCTATATTACTAAAAGAACTAGCTGGTACTCGATTCGTACAGAAAATGTAGGAGATCCTCGATTTATTACGAACTAATCTCCTAGCCGCTCGAGATTCGATAGAGTCCTCCGCTAATAATTCAAGGGACCTAGCCCCTGCTTATCGAGTAGGTGATTTGGTACTATTGAGTACTAAAAATATCCTATCTACTCGTCCTATTCCTAAATTCGATACTAAGTTTATAGGACCTTTCCGAGTCCTTTAGAAGGTTAACTCGTATATGTACAAGCTGGACTTGCCAGTAGAACTCGAAGCAATCTATCTAGTCTTCTATACTAATTTGTTAAGGCCAACTGTGGGTACTCTACTACCTGGGCAGCACAATCCACCAGCTATGCCAGTAGCGCTCGATAATAGTGGTCAGGAATTATAGGCAGTTGACAGAATTATCGACTCTCGGCGTCAAGACAGTCAATTTGAGTATTTAGTCCAGTGGAGAGGTTACGAGGAGACCACGTGGGAGCCCCTTGCGAATGTCTTTACAGGCTCTACATCTCGTACCCTGTTCCATCGCTCTTTCCCTGATAAGTTACGACCTACGTCTGGGGAATTGCAAGCTGCTCGCGCTGCTTCTGTGCAGAAGGGTTCTAGGATAAGGGGGGGCCTTATGTGAAGGTTCGATTTCGAGTTTTATAGTGAATGGATTCGCTTGAGTGAATAGGGGTATTCGGTATTCCGTAGCTATTTAGTTAGTTCCACCGCGAGGAGTTCTCTCCTTCTCTCCTTGCGGACAATCTAATCAATACCCCACCCTGACATTGGATAGGCCTCGGAAAGGACGGGAGTGGAACGGACGGGAGATACCATACACTGATTCTACCTACGTTAACACTACTACTTCTTATCCTATTTATAAGAATATATTTATCCCTTACTCCGTAACATCTCGCTACTGGTTGGCAGAATGTCCTAATTAGGCGGTAGAGTAGTGAGGGGAGTGGTGGTGAGTGGTGGTGTTTGGTGTAGGTGGTTTTTGGGGTAAAGTGTGGAATAGCCTCATTTTAAGTATCACCTGTATCATCAGATATTGTACTTAGGAATAACATATGAGCAGTGCTACGGGACCTCGAGAGTATCTAGGAACACACTGTAAAGTGGCTGGGGGCCATGTCACTTCAAAGTTGGATAACATTTTTTCAAATTCATACGGTATAACATTCCGCAATATAAAATGGATCCCAACCTGCACACCATCGAGACCCAACACACCTCACTGAAAGACTTTCCCCCAAACCCTCCTGCCTTCGCCAATGGCAAATCTAGCTTCATTCAGGTATAACTGTACCAGGCCACTTAAAAGTGACTCTGCCACTTTGACATTTACATCCATTTATCTGCTTCGAAATGTTACAGTCGTACCATTTGTAGTCCTATCATACACCAATTAGCCTATTATCCTTCTAGGAACCCCTTACAGTTCGTATGTTCGTGACAAACAAATATCCCTTATTCCGTAACACCTCGCTACCGGTTGGTGGCAGCTACTGCCTAAACCCAATTGGGATGTTCTGCCCACCGGTAGCGGGGTGTTAAGGAGTAAGGAATATGTGTGTATGTGTGTATGTAAAACTCACTCCAAAACTTTCACAGGACTCGAGACATTGCGCGCTGGTGAATGGACAAAATGACCATTTTTCTTGTTTTTTTTCTAGCGCTGCAGCGGTAGCGGTAGCAGTGAAGCCGAGCGCGAAGAGGAGGTTGAGGAGACGCATGTTGACAAGCTGCGTAGTGGTTGATATAAAGATTGTAAAGGATGAGTGAGATTGGAATCAAATTCGTTCTAGCGGGGAAATGTTGATCGATAGAAGTGATGGTCTAATAATGATCTGATGAGGAAGTTGGTGCGGTTCGTTGAGGAGGTATATATATACAGAAAAACCTCGTTACAACGATACGCTCAGGGCAGGATACCAAGGTTATCCTCATGGCGTGGGTCTTGGTATACGCGACGACCAGGTTAGAGTTTTGTTGTCAATATGAGCCCTTACTCGTATCGATTTCTAAAACCATTTATTTCATACATCAAATACAAAGCAGTCTGCTCCGAATATAGTAATCTAGCGTTTTCCTAAGTCTACTACAGTATACAAAAAAAGTCGATATGGCTTTTTCTCGTTCTAACGAGTACATATCCTTATTTCGCTTACTACGGAGGTACCGCTTACTAACACTTCATTCCCTTAACGTCGGACATATACATTTGGAGGTGGGTACTCGTAATCAACGATATCCACTTTATACCCACTTAACGAGTTAAGAAGCCTTGGGCCTTGAGTTTGTTTCAACCTCAATTTAATTTGTTTCAATGTCCATATAAAATCGCATAATCTACCGCACTCGGTTTCGCAAGTGCGTTATTCGAATTGTACTCTTTGACTACTACAAAGATGATGTGAGCGGAAAGTGGTACTAGGGTGACCTGCGGTATGTGAGTGAATCTATACTCCTACCTAATTATTCTTAATTATTCTCTCTTCTGTTTCTACTTTTACTTATTTTACGCTTTCTTATTAGATAGCCAATAATCAACGGCTTATTTTACTAAGCTATAAATCTTAAAAGCACCTATAGAAAGTCGTAGATTATAAAAATTTGGGATTTTTAGAAGGCGAGAAGCTGCGGGATCTCTGGATTTAATAGACCAGGGCCTAAAATTCACTAGTTCTACTGGCTCTTTACCCTAAGAGTCCCATTAATTCACATCCACACCCTATCCACTCCTGTAGGTCAAAGAGTGCAATTCGAATAATACACTTGCGAAACCGAGTACACGTACGCTATAACTCTGACTCGGATTAGGATGTGATCTGTAATTAATTTGCAACTGTTACAATTAAAGTCGTTACACGTCGTAAAATGATATGTTTTGCGTAGCGAAGGTGACTAAGCAACCCCGCTTACCTTGTTCCGAGTTATCTGTTCTTTTTAGTCCATCAATAACGATAACCACGATTTAGTAGGGTTGTTGTTTGTGCGCTAGCGGGCTTTTCTCTTTGAATCCCGCTACCATCCCCGTTATTCCAACTATTTTGTATGATTGGTTAGGCCTTAATTAAGCGCTAGGTAGCCCGGGCACCGTTTGCGAGGTTGCGAATAGCCTCACAAGCGCCCTAGGGGCTGTTTAACCCAGGCTTGGCGTATATAGGGCTTAAACAATGCTCTTACGAGCTCTCAAGCAATTCGTAGATCTCCACACCTAGTTCATTTGCGATGATGCTAAGAGCTTGTTTCGATGCTTCCCGGACGAGTTTATTCATGTGAGAAACTTCCTTGTTCAAGATAGCACAAAGTTAAAGAAGCCTAGAGGTCTTGACCTACTGCTGTTAACCCGGTGGTGGAGGTGGTGGCACTACGAGGTCTGTTTTGGAAGCATTCTTCATACTTCGGCGCAGAAGGATTTCAAGAGTGTCTTGCGCGCTTCTTAATACTGTACCACTTGCCTGTGATAGTGATCCCCTGGGCGAATAGCCTCATTATTACCCGATCGGGTAATCGATCCTGTACTGTTCCCCCCTCCTGACGTACAGTATATACGAACCCGAGACGAGTAAATTAGTGATTATCGTATAGGCCATACCCAAAAATAGTAAAATATAATCGGTTTTTCCGTGCGCAAATACCCTAGAATAGTCGGAAAAGGTATATAAAGTAGTAGGAATAATCATTGACACTATAACCTAAAAGGAATCAAAGTAACAAGACAAGAGTGTACATTTTACAAATTACCCTTGTGCGAGCGTTGATTTAATACGTATTATATTTACGCCGGCGATACTATTATAACTGGGTATGAGTTAGGGAGGGGATTCTGATAATTTAGATAGAGAGATAGACTCAAGTGGTAGTAGGGACTCTGATTAGTATAGCATATTCTCATTTTTAAACTTTCTTCGCAATAGCTTTAATTCTGACTTTTTGATACGATTATGCTTAAAAAAAACGTTTGGTCACGGAAATCAATCTTCAAAGTGGGTATCGTGAGCTCAAAGTTCTTCTGTACACATGCTATGTTAAGGGGATACATAAGGCAGACCCGCGATCACACGTCTAAGTACCGAGTACAATAGGTAGTAGAACTCCCAATCTTAGTATGCGAGTCTCCAGAGATACGAGGATTAAAACACAACGAGACGAGAGATTACTCTAGATTGTAGAACTCTATTCGAGCCAAACGGGTTTCAAATCGAATATATTGTCGAGTGTATACCCGATAAGCGAATAGTGTCAGAAGACGAGGCACAATGTGGAATGGAAAGTAAGCATAGAGAGAAGAAGCTAGCTAGGGGGGCGAGTAGGGCTCTAATATAGGAGCTGTCTATCGGATAGAAGTGTCCAGAATAGGACTAGCGCCTTCCATGGAATATGCTAGTCCCAGACAGAGAAGCTGAGAGTACTCGTGCTATAACAAATAGAGCTTTCGTGGGGTTTGTCTATATCAGGGCACGCTACCGAATAGAGTGCAATCCATTGATTTGAGCCAAATGGTCTCCTAAATTTATACCCGAGAGTGGGGTAAGTAGTGTCATGTTGTCCTCGAGAATTGAGAGTAGGGAGGCTTGAAATTTCGTAGAAGCAAATGTTAATATTAAAAGGGCGATTTTGCCAGCGGTTTTTAGTAAGAGTTTAGAAGTTAGGTTTATACTAAAAAGTGGACGAGTTCCGTGTAATATTAGTGCAAATACTGTAAAAGTAACAAGCGCAATTTTAGGAGGCTGGAGTATTGTTAGTACTAACAAAAGTCAATTCACAAGTTATCCTACTTTTTAGTCCTCAATTGAGCCTAGTTCGAGCGATATAAGCCTTCGTGTTCTAAATAGACTCCTCGTATTTGTATTTGTATTAGAAACCGTCCTTGCGTTCTCTTTATTTCATACCTACTAACTCGTCACTAAAATACGCCTGCTAAACTTGTTAAAAATTTATGAACCTAATTATCTATACGCTAATTGACTATGTCACTATTACTAAAAACCGCTGGCAAAATCACCTTAAAAGAGAGCGAGTAAAATAGCGTTAGAACACACCTATATACATGTATCACACCCGAGAGTTGGAGGCGGTGTCAGGGTACTCGTAGCGTACTGCAAGTCTTCTTGGCAACACCAATGCCAATGCTGGGGTTCACCAAAATGACGAGGGGGTCGCTATTCTCTTCCGCAGACAGCCTTGCGCTAGCTTCTAGCTTCCTACAAGCGACCCAAACTTTTCAGTTTATCCAACAACTGCTGCGCAACCTCCGCGCAGTCTCCAGTTTCCGACCTTCATCCAGCTCATATCTACTTGAAGAGGTATGTCAAGTCTCGCCATTTTCGCCTTCCCCTTCCTGCAGTGCGCATCATCACAGTCTGAATCCAGGGCGAGCTCTCGTTTTTGTCTGTGGTGGAACAAAGGGTATTCTCTCGCAAGCAGCCTTGTTATGTTTCAAGCACATTCACTATCCACAAGCTATGGACCAGTCATTTAATCAGAGCACTACTAGAAATAAGCACTAATCCTCACTCAATCGCAGACTCTCCTTTTGCCTTTCCCATCACGATACGTGACGACCAACACGTCTTACCACAATACCAGCATTGCTTTCTGTCTCCGCCTCCCTTTGCACGAAATCAGTTATTGATCCAAGCATTCTTAAGAATGGCGGACACAGAGGCTAAGCCTGAGAAGGAGGAGGTCACCCATGAGGAGGAAGGCAATGATGAGGTATGTTTGGGTTTTGTTTGAGCTCTATTTGAGCTTCTCTACAACTCCAATCTAGGAGGAATGTCAGATCGATCCCATCAAGCCTCAAACATACTGCTGTGTGGATTTTGATGTTGATATTCTCAATACTGGCAACATGGGAACCAAGATATAGAGCCTCATCTCCATGCGCCCGCTGCTTTGGAAGGCTCCCTTAGCGCTTCTCAATCGAAGTTAATCCCATAAACCAACTATTTAGCTACTGCTAACATGCTTAACCTCTAGGAAGAGATATCAGCCATGAAGCGTCGAGTCGCAGAGATGGAAGAGGAGGCCGCAAAGCTGCGTGAGATGCAAGCAAGTCTTGATCAACAAAGCAATGATTTGCGCGAGGACAAGGAGGACATTGACTCTCGAAGTATCTTTGTCGGAAACGTAGACTACGAGGCATCGCCAGAAGAGATCCAGGCTCATTTCCAAACCTGCGGCTCCATCAATCGTGTCACCATTCTACTGGATAAATTCACCGGTCATCCCAAGGGGTTCGTACACCCACGATTTCCGGTCCTTTGATTCATGGACCATCTTTGTGTTGTGCAATTTGTCAAGAATCTTTTATGATCAACGCTGCCTGGCAAGAGATGGATGCTAATCAAGGTTATGCAGGTATGCGTACGTGGAGTTCACCGAGCCAAGTCTCGTTGCTCAAGCTTTGGTTCTGAATGAAAGCGTCTTTCGTGGACGAAACTTGAAGGTTGTTATTACCTGTTCCATTCCATCATCTAGAAGATCTTGCTAAACATACTCAGGTTGTTCCTAAGCGCACAAATCTCCCTGGTATGACCCGTGGACGAGGTAGAGGTGGCGGGAGAGGTGGTGGCCGAGGTGGCTTTGGTCGAGGAGGTCCTTCCCCTTATCCACCACGCGGCGCATATCGTGGAGGATATAGAGGCAGTCGGGGACGTGGATATGCACCTTATTGAGAACTTGACAGGAGAAGAATCTGAAGTCATGCTTTGATCAAGGCTCATATAACTGACGATTTCGGCGGTGGATTTGGAAAGCGTAAGATAGGCTGCATTTGGGACACACGTTTTTTTTTTCTCACTAAAAGGTCTGATAGCCATTGGGCTGGGGATGTTCATTTCGATGGGATGCATTGGCCTGAATTCGTATTTCATATATTTCCAGGGCCCCTGGGTAACGCCGCGGGAGAGTAATGTGAGGGAACTCCCAGGTTGGGAGGCGTTGATATTGAACACTGAACAATCTTTTGCAAATCCCGAAGAAAGTGATATTCTCATCGGCATCTCAGCCACCAGGGAGGCGTCATAAGCTGGTCAATCTGTACATGTTCTTGTGGCTCACAATGCTTGAAGCTGTGAGATATCTTGATGTCATTGGCGAGCGAGATAAGCCGAGCCCCCGCCTGTTGATACAAAATGTGATGAAGTGTGGAAGCGAAAACGAGAAATCTCCAGACCGAACTCCCATAATAGAATTCTCAATCTTTCCTCATTCCTTGCTGGTCAGTCCACACACACACACACACACACAACCACACACCCAGGGAAGCGGATATCGTCGTGAACTGGAGGTTACTATTTTTAAGTTTTGACACTGACACCCACCACTCGTACCCAGATACGTTACCGTCCTTATACGTTGATTTTGCCTTATTGCTGAGGCAGTCGCACTGCACCTCGCAAGAATCCATTCGCGGGGCTTCGCCGGGAGTAGAGAGTGGAAACAACCTCTCAAACCAACACCCTACGCCTACGCCTACGTCGTCTACACCTACGGTTTACCCATCATCTGAGGAAGTCCGGATTTTATAGGCACGATATCGATAGCGAATTCTTGGAGTATCAGGTTGCACCTTGCTGGCACAGAACGAACATTGCGTCAAATCCCCCCTCGGCGGTGGTTGGGCAGCACAGCACAGCCCCCCAAAGCTTCTGCAGTGACCATCCATCAACTACGCTTCCCCATCACCTTGGACGCCTTTCAAACTACACTACCAGAACACCACGCCGAAAGCCACCCCTACCCATCACTGACGTCCCCGAGGTCATCGACGCCATATTTGGCGCACCTTTAATATGGCAAGCAGCAGCAGGACAGACTCGAGTCTGCCACCGTGAGTTGTTCCTTGCCGTGAATACAGAACCATTACTGACTGAACCCAGTCAGCCAAATCTGCGAATTACGAGTATGCTTCCTTGAACGAGACGCAATCTGCGCCAATCTAGTTGAAAACTGACATTTTATAGTCATCGCTGCTGATGGATTGTACAAGCGCGATGTCTTTCGTACGCTCCCCGCCATACTTCACCGGATAGAATACTGATAGTCGTTGACAGGATTTCCCGACCCCTTCGCAGTGGCGACCCTGAACGGCGAGCAGACTAAGACCACGAGTGTAATTAAGAGAACCCTAAACCCCTATTGGAACGAGAGCTTCGACCTGTGAGCATCGCATAACTGATACATGGCGGGGAACCATACTGATAGGGGAATTAGGCGTGCTTCGGAGGATAGTATCCTAGCGGTACAAATCTTTGACCAGAAGAAGTTTAAGAAGAAGGATCAAGGTTTTTTGGGAGTCATCAATGTTCGTGTTGGTGATGTGATTGAATTCTCATCAGCGCAGGATGATCGTGAGTGTAGTACATTCACGGATTGATGGTGGCACAGACTGATATTCACTACAGAAATGCTTACCCGGGATCTCAAAAAGTCTACGGACAACTTGGTTGTCCATGGAAAGCTCATCATTAATCTCTCCACTAACCTAGAAGCGCCGCCTCGAAGTAATCTTGCCCCGCCAAACGGTGCCAACCCTAGACGACCCTCTATGAGCACACCCCAAGGATCTACCTCAGCCGGGTTTCCAGCTTCTCCATCGCATACATCTCAACCACAAGGCGTCATTATGGCAAATGGCAATGTATCGACGCAACCAACTCCAGGACATGCACCAGCTGCTGGCAGCCAGGGCCACGCTGCCCCCGCAACCGCTGGATCCCAAGCCCCTCGCCCAACTGGTACCTTTAGTTCATTTGAAGATGCGCAAGGGAGACTGCCCGCTGGCTGGGAGAGAAGGGAAGATAATTTGGGTAGAACATATTACGTGGACCACAACACCAGATCCACAAGTTGGACGAGACCTACCGCTGGAGGCAGTACGGAAACCCAGAGGAACGAGCGGGATGCCAATACCCAAGTGGAACGCCAAAGACATCAAAACCGAACGCTACCTGAAGATCGGACAGGTGCCAACTCCCCATCAAATATGCCACCTGCAGCTACAGCACCCCAGCAACAGCCGGCGCCAGCAGCTGCCAGTGGAAGTGCGGCCAATGCGGCCACTATGATGGCAACGGGAGCTACGACGGCGGGAACTGGGGAGCTGCCACCACTATGGGAACAACGCCATACCCCAGAAGGCCGTCCTTATTTTGTGGATCACAACACGAGAACCACTACTTGGGTCGACCCACGACGTCAACAATACATTCGCATGTATGGAGGCCAAAATGCGAACAACACCATCCAACAACAGCCAGTTTCGCAACTTGGACCTCTACCTAGCGGGTGGGAAATGCGTCTTACTAATACTGCCAGAGTGTATTTCGTGGACCACAACACTAAAACAACAACGTGGGACGACCCTAGACTTCCTTCTTCGTTGGATCAAAACGTTCCACAGTACAAGCGTGACTTTAGACGAAAACTCATTTACTTCCGGTCTCAACCTGCATTGCGTATTCTTTCTGGTCAGTGTCATGTTAAGGTTAGAAGATCTCATATCTTCGAGGACTCATACGCCGAAATCATGCGTCAATCCGCTACAGACTTGAAGAAACGACTGATGATCAAATTTGACGGTGAAGATGGTCTTGATTATGGTGGTCTATCCCGAGAGTTCTTCTTCTTACTTTCCCACGAAATGTTCAATCCCTTCTATTGTTTGTTCGAATACTCGGCTCACGACAACTATACCCTCCAAATCAACCCCCACTCCGGCATCAATCCTGAGCATCTCAACTACTTTAAATTTATTGGTCGTGTTGTTGGTCTGGCTATTTTCCATCGTCGTTTCTTAGATGCATTCTTCGTCGGCGCATTATACAAGATGATGCTTCACAAGCCTGTCGCCTTGTCAGACATGGAAGGTGTAGACGCAGATTTCCACCGAAGTCTCCAGTGGATGTTGGATAACCCCATTGAAGGTGTTTTGGAACAAACATTTTCTACGGAAGATGAACGTTTTGGAGTAACGAATGTTGAGGATCTCAAGCCCGGTGGGAGAGATATTGATGTTACCGACGAGAACAAGAAAGAGTATGTGGACTTGATGGTGAAATGGAGAATTCAGAAGCGTATCGACGACCAATTCCAGGCCTTCATCACTGGTTTCCACGAACTCATCCCAGCTGAACTTGTCAATGTTTTCGATGAGAGAGAACTTGAGTTGCTCATTGGTGGTATCGCGGAGATTGATGTCGAGGATTGGAAGAAGCACACGGATTACCGAGGCTACACCGAGTCGGACGAGGTGATCAAATTCTTCTGGCAGACCATTCGAAGCTGGGACGGAGAGCAAAAGTCTCGTCTACTTCAATTTGCTACCGGTACTTCACGTATTCCAGTCAATGGTTTCAAAGATTTGCAAGGTAGTGATGGGCCCCGAAGATTCACGATTGAGAAGCAAGGAGAGGTCAACAACTTACCCAAATCCCACACATGGTACGTTTTTCACACTACCCTTTTTCTGAACATCACTGACATGGCATAGTTTCAACCGTCTGGATTTGCCAGCATACAAATCATTAGAGCAACTTCAACAAAAATTGACGATGGCGGTAGAGGAGACGATGGGATTCGGACAAGAGTGAACATGTTTTTTACGGGACTGCAAGCTTTTTTCTTGTTCTTTTTCCTTTTATTCACGGGTGTCATGTTTTTTTTCCGCAGCAAAGAGAAATGGGGGAGGGCTTTTGGAGGCAGGCTTCATCAATTCAAAACAAATCATTGTAGTATTGGGGCCGGCATTTGGCGTGTGTATACACGAAATGGGAAAGCCTCTGTAGTTAGGTTAGTCTGATATTTTTTTTCACCAGAATAGAGATTACTTTGGTGATTGTTTTTTCTTTCTCTTGCTGTCTGGGGGTTTAAGTGAGTTTCTGTGGTTTTACCTCCTGTAGGTAAATTTAGCTAGGCTAGCTGGTGGACAGCGTGGCGAGGATATGAGGGCACCTCGTATCTTTGAGTTGGGACTAAGAAAACTAGGTATGCTATTTTTGGTAGTAACTGTATCCAGCACTTATAGAAAGCCCGAGGGTCGAAATTTCCTCTTTATGTTATCAGACCATCCATGGATATCCCAAATAGAGCTACGGGTGAGTACGGATGGGAGTTTCTCCGTTTTCTGTATGGATGTTCTTCCTGCATGCGATGTTCCTTGCACCATTTTTTTTTATTAAAGTATTGTACAGTACTGGCCGCGTTATTTCCGGAAAGTTCCCCCTTGGGTTTGGCAGGGTACTCGGAAATGGTTACGGTGGTGGGAGGGTTTGGTGGCATGGTAACCGTATCTTCCAATCGGGTTGTTGGTGGGGTTGCCACGTGTGTCACTGCCGTTTTTCTGCCCGGGATTGTGGGAGGGTTATGGGTCTTGGTGAACTTTTTTTTTTTTAGAAAAAGAGAGAGAGAGAGTTTTTGGGGGTTTTTTGTTGTGGAAGATGGGGTTGAGGGAGGTGGTGGGTGGGAATGGTACTTGAGGGGGTAGGAATGAAGGACTTTTTGAGGTTGTACGGAGGTGGAGATGGGAAAGAAAAATACGGGTTTGGATATGGATGTGGAAAGGTATGGCGCGGTGCTCATGCCGCTTTTCTTGTCCGTTGCTGTGGGGGAAGTTACAGTGCTAGTGCATCCGTTAAGTCGTAGTGAATGTGGGCAGAAGCAGGTACGATGGGATGGGATGGTGTCGTCGCGGTGTAGAGCGGAATTCATATTTATTGCGGGGTCCCCGTCACCAGCGTCTCTTGTTTACTTTCTTTTCCTCAACATCACGCTTACTTTTGTTTTTCTGGACTCGCACACAACGACGCATCGCATCAATACCGTAATTGTTATTTGCTCTGCATCGTCAATACTCTGAGAAATATCCATCTCAAATTTTCGCGCGTCAAGATGCATTTCTTCATTCCCGTCGTCTCTTCCCTTCTCGTCTCGCTCGTCGCGGGTCAGACTACCTGCGCAGCCAAGCCAGTTTTCGACTCTTGCATGGCCACGACGATGGGATATGTTAGTTCTTGCAGTAACCAAGATATGGGTATGAATCAATCCTTCAACTCTCTTCTTTCCATCCACTAATACCTCAACAGGATGCTTGTGCCGCACATGGGGAGACGTCTTGAAGTTCGTACCCTCATTCACCCTCCCTTGCTCGGTCAACTCAACTAACGCATTACAGCTGCTACCTCCAATGTCCCGAAGACATCGGATACCAAACCGCACTCGCCAGCAAGACGGCCTACTGCAATAGCGCTTCCGCGTATCCATCTACCACCCCTGCTGTCAGTGGCTCACCAACGGCTTCTCCGCCCAGTGGTGCTAACAATGCCGTTTCGTCTGGATCGCCCTCTATTACGCTTTCTGGGCCGGCTGCTACTTCCCGACCCACTGGTACTGCTTCTTCGTCTGCAGCTCCCGCTTCTACTTCTGGTAGTTCGGCGGAGAGAGTGGTTGTTGGTGCGGGGGGTTTGTTGATGGGGCTTGTCGCTGCTGTTTTGTGAGGCAGATGAGGGTATGATGGTATGAAGGAGGGATGATGGATGATGGACGATTATGAGATTTATGGGTATGATTAGGGGACTTGCGCTTCGTGTACAGATTATTGGATGGGTGTGGTGTTGCGCGGGTTTTTTATGGGGGGTATGAGCATACCGGTAATGAATGGATCGATCATGGGGTTATGAATTGATAATGCTTAATGGAATGATACTTTTTATTACTGTCTCTTATCATGTTTTCCCTGGTTCTCTATTTCTCTCTTTATTTTGTTTGTGAGATTGTTGTTTGGTGCTGATGGGTAGGGGGTTTGCAAGTTTCAGAAAGTTGTCGCTGTAATTGTAATTGTGAATGTGAATATGAGTCGACAAGATTATGAAATCTTGAGGTATATGCAAAACATGTACAGATACAACTATCACACAACTCGTAAGTACATGTCCATAAGAATACCTAGCGCTTGATCATCTAGCATTCAAGTACATATATATGGTCTTGGCGGCACGGGATGTTTTGTTCGGCAGACCATCGCTTGGTATTTCTTCCTTTTTTTCCCCGAGAAGGTTCGATGTGCGTTTGGTAATGGGGGTTTCTGTGTTTGTAGATGTAGATTGGGATAAGGGATATGGGATATGGGATGGAGTTGGAGGTGTGGGGGGGGATATTGGTGCTTAGCGAGGGTTTGTTGTGTAGAGTTGGTTTGGTTTGGTTTGGTGATGTGGTGTGTTGGGTGGATGGGGGTCAGGAATTGGTGGAATTGTAGTGTTTGGTGGGTAGGTTGGTTGAGATCTGGGAGTTGGTTCTGGGGTGTTGGAGTGATGTGTGTGGGTTGGTAGGTTGGCTGGTAGGTTGGTAAAGATGGTCTCGGGTGAGTCGAGGGTTTTGTGGACGTGTTGGGTGTGGCTGGATCGATTGCAAGATCAGAGAAAAGCTGATTTTGTGTGGTGTTGAAGCGGGACGTAGGATATGTTGGTAGGAAGTAGGTAGGCTGGTAGGCAGGTTGGTGGAGAGGGTCTTGAGCGAGTCGAGGGTTTTATGGACGTGTAAGATGTGGTTGAGTTGATTGTAAGAGAACCTTGATGTAGATGGAGATGGTTTATGTATTCAGGGGCATGGGGATATGGTTCATGAGATGGAAGGTGATCTTCTGGTACAGATCATGAGGGAGAGGAGTCGCGCTCTGCTCTATGTTAGACGTTCTGAATGAATGGCGAGCCACGACACGATCGCGCAGCCTTTGAAGGCTCTCTTTGCATGCAGGGTACGGTTCGATTGCAAGACTGGAATGGAGATGTTGAACGTGGTTATACGGTAGTCTTCTGATATAGATCGAGTGGTGCTTGGCTCTTATGGAGGCCGTTGCTGTCGCATCGCAAAGAAAAGGAATGGATGGCGAGCTATACCACGATCGCGCAACTTTCAATGGCTCGTTCCGCAAGCAATATACGGTGCAATTGCAAAAGCAGAACACAGATTTGATACAAAAATGGGAATGGTAACCTTCTGCTGTAGATCGAGAGGAGTCGCGCTCTGCTCTGTGGGCGCATTTCGTTGTCGCATACTATGCCATGGTCAAAAGGACAGCGAGAGAGTTACAACACCAACGCGATCGCGCAACCAAAAAGAGAACAACACTATAGAATGGTATAATCCAAAGAACCAACTGGCAAAACTTAAGTGCACGGCGTAAATACCGTGTCTCAAGAAACCCCATCACCCCCTAACGGGGGTTTATTGGGGATTTTTTCACAACTGAGGACTGCTTGACGCACATCTCAGAGATAAAATGTCTCCTATATCAACACCGTTGAGGGATAGGGCTTTCTTTTAGGTTTATTTTTTTTATTTTTTAGTAGAGGGCTTCATTTGAGTATGAAAAGCTGAAGGAATTAGCTAGTGAATCTGTAGAAGGGAAGAATACTTACCAAGTGCTTGGGAACCTCAGGCAGACTATTCAGGACTTTTTTTTGGCAGGTAGATTTGCAAGTGTGCGAGTGTGGCGCGTTAACCAGTTGGTTATTTGGTGGTGTTGTGTGTCGTGTGCCTTTTTGGCGGGAGTCAAAAGCATTATCTCGGGGTAAGTAGGTCAAGGGGTGTATTTGGGGGTATGGCTTGTGGGCCGAGATTATCCCAGCCAATTAGAGGGGTGGGACGGCGTTGGAGTGAGGAGTTTGGAAGTGAAGTGAGGGGATTTCGCTTAGTGAGAGGAGGTCGCGACGACGATAACAGGCAGCGTAACTCCTCCGCAATGAGCTGGGCGTAAGTCTTGTGACTAGCCACATTTGATTCTCTCTTTCAAGGCTTCGTTGAACTTGCTTTTGCTTCCTGGGAATCTGTCTGTTGCCACGCGCGAAACGGCCTTGGGCAGAACGCTGGCTATGGTGATGGTGACTCACGATGGGTTAGGACAAGTCTACCTGCGCAGATTGCTGGTCATGTTGAGACTATGCCCGAGTAATACTAGAGGCACTGAGGAGTCTTGTGCTATGTTATATAAGTGGCGTATGGAAAGTGCTGTGATTGCTGGCTTACAAGCGAAGGGGTGAGTGGAGATGTAAAATACTCACTGAAGAGCATCGAAGCACAAGGACTAGCTTCTTAACACATCTTGAAACCATCAAGGAGCTACCTTGTTGTCATCTTGATGATGGGCATCTCGGTAAGTGCTTGAGGCTGCTTGAGCCTTCCGATCGAGACGGGAATGCGACTGGGCGAAGTTGGCTTCTCATGTGGTTATATTGTTACTCGATGATTCAAGGTTTTCACCATTTACATGCTGTAGATGGCGCAGCAGAAAGCTCGAGGAAAATGTGACGTGGCAAGGCTTTTTTCAGGTTCCATGACGAAAGATATGCACGAGGAACAGAAGACAGCTCCTCACCACGGCTTGCAATGACAGAGTAAGGATTCACATTCAAGGCAGGTCAGCCGAGACCTAAACATAGCCCAGGCTTTCTTGTAGCAGATATTTGAAAGCTCCAAATGAGTTCAGAGAAATTGAGAAAACTTCCTGAGAGAGTCGCTAGGTACTGTGAGTATTTTTTGCGCCATGCCTCAAAGTCCAGGGATAGTTTAGCTGTGACTACTGTTCAATCGAGATTCTCTAGTGCTTATCATATGCAGTAAAGAACAATGCTTATTTTTTGCTAAGCAGGCACATGGGTCGCTTAGTGCATCTATGTCACCACCCCTTTCAACTCTGCCACCACCACCTACATCTTACCGGAATCTGATAAGCACCTTCATTGGGCGTCTTACATGAAGTGTACAAGGATTTATCTTGCTGCGGCATGGTTAATGTAAAAAGCCTGGAAAAACGACAAGAGCTATGCAAAATTGGGCTACAGCTTGTCACAAAGGAATATGCAGGTTGTAGAGTACGTAGTTGTGGATGGGATTTGAGGCTCGCTTGTATCCCACATATAATATCTAACCCTTCCACCAGGATGACATTATGGGGACAACGAGCTTCCAGGTCCTGATTATTATCTGCGAATCAAAGTCAAATCGCGGCAGGATTTGCTGCTTCCGAGTCAGCTCAAAATCCCCGAATCAGACCTTCTTAAACAAGCTTTGAACTAGACACTGAAATCTTGAGTACTTTCTCCCTCAACGACAGCAGAAATGGTAAGAAACATCTTTTTCGGTCTTCCCCAAAGTCATTCTCCTCGGTCGTTATCTTCATCGGTGATCACATTAGCCTATATCGTTTGTTGGCTAGGAAGCTAATTGAAACTTGCAGAAACGACATCCCAAACAGATCTTCCTGAAGCCAACCGAACCCAAACCCACCGAAGCGGACTTGCACGACGAGCGATATTGGTGCTCTGCGGATTATACCCATCATGAAAACCACAAACGGAGCATAATCAGCGAGGACTTCGTCAGACGCAAGCTACGGGACCATTGGAAAGAAGGAATATCTGAGGTCGAGTTGATCTGGCACACCAAGGACTCCGGCAGATACAGGATTGCAAAATTCCATGTCGAAAAGATGCAGAAGCATAGTGCACCCATCAAGTTTGGTTCCGGTTCAAATAAAACGCCATACATCCCTTCGGTGGTCGCACTCCTTCCCCCAAGCGAGGCTGTGGATATCAATGATGAGACGAAGGAGCAGACTACAGATGAGCCTCGTCTGTTTCAGCCAAACCCAGTCAACATTTCTACGATCACGTTGTTGGCCATTGCTGGTAAATCGTTTTCGCCATATAACTTCTTGGTTTACAGTATGGGGTTTGTAACGTGTCTGTTGATTATCAGGCCAATGTTGAGCAACAATACACAGCCACCTTCAACTCGAGCATCCGCCACGGAGTTGCCCCGGTCCGAAATCTAAACAACCATAATGAGATTCTTAGCGACAGGACCTCTTTCCTTGCAGGTTTCCCTAGCTTCTCTTTTGCTACTCAATCCTCATTTCAGCTTCTTTCTGTTCCTTACTTCCTATCTGTTTTTTCCCCTACTTCTCTTCCTGCTTTTACTTTTCCACACACAATCTACTGTATTCCTGCTTCCTTTCCACTCTTTTATTCCACTTCCTTTTTTGTTTTTACTTTTCCATACAAAACTTGCTTTATTTTGCTTCTCGTAATTTACATTATTTCGTCAACCTCGCGGACTTTGCTTTACTTCATTTATTTACTCTATTCTCTTAGGTCGCTTTGCTATAAGATTACATTCTTTTCCTTTACGTTATGGCACGGAGATGCCTTTCCAAATCTTGTAACAATATCTATGTACGGCATAATACTGGTGCGGTCATCTTTGCCGTCGGAGGCTTTTTCATTTTTGTAATTTATGGTAGTGGGCTTTCAATACGGGCAAAGAGTTGATACACACTTGGGTCGGACGGGATGATATGATGATTGGATGAACCATGATGACACTAGATGGCATGAGCGATCAAAAGTGGTATGGCGTTTTAGCGCGGGTGCTAAGGTGGAACTTTCAACACGGGACGAGTTCTGGAAGTGCTAAGATTATCGCTCCCTTGGAATCATCACTAATAAGAGAATAGTTTCAAAGGAGGATATCTTTCGATGTATATTATGATTGTATGAATCTATTTCCACCTGCTTGTCCTGTACAGTGTAGGTATTTTTACATTTAGAGCTCTTGACTATTGGTTAATATCCCATGTGCTCTCTATAGGTAAAGGTACGAGCAAAGTCTTGCACTTGACTCCGGGATATTCGATTGAGTCTTTCTTGGCTGGTAATTAAATAGGTTATTGTGAACTAAATTTCATCTAGGTGTTTTTGCGAAATAGGATTTTGTTACATCCAATAGCCTGTATGTAAGCCTGTGTGGTGCACCTTTGCTTCAGCAAGGAGATATGGCATGGAATTTTATTCGATCAACTAATCTCAACTTAAATGCACCGAATACTACGTTACGGTTACAGTTTACGTACCTCAATCTCATAAACTACTCCTTAGTTCTGCTAAGATGAACTCTTTACTGGGCTAAGCGTTACAATACAACATGGCTCTACCACAGATAATCTGAACTCCCTCTCAATTATAACCAGTTATGTTCCTGCTCTGACTGGTCCCCTCAAGTACGTATTTATAGTGACTTATCACAAGTTGCAATTTATAATATGATCATCAATGGAAGTCTGGGTCGTTCTAATAACAGGCTTGGTTAGGAGCCAATAGATATGAATTTTTTCAATTCTACATAAAGAAGATAGCTTCGGAAGAAATCTGCAAATGCCAGCAGCACATAGAAATGAAAACCTCTGATGAAATTACAAGCCCCATATCCATATCATTCAATCATGTCGTGTCCTCGTGTCCATTGCGTTATACGAGCATCTAGTACTGTCAAGAGCTTCCTTTTGATCATGCCCCGTTTCCCTTTGCGTTCTATCATTGGTATGTTTTAATGGCATTGCTTGCCGTTTGCGCTGTTAGTAACACCAACCGCGATAGGCCTAATGCACTTCAGATTTCCGCAGCATGGGAGATCGCCAGGATTTTCGCAAGCTTCTATATTTTGCATTAGTCGTTGGGGCTATGACGGAGACATATGGAGACAGTTGTGCCTTACCAGATTTGTTGTTGCATGTCTTCTTGGGAGTTGCAGCAGACGCAGCGGCGAAAATGCTAAGCAAAGTGAGGGCGAGGGTGAGCTTCATGTTAGCGAGAGATTGAAATTTTAGGTTGTTGATTGAAATTGGGTAATAGGGTAATAAGGTAATCGGGTTTGAATGAGAAGATAGGCCAGCTGTTTTTTTTTTTGTTCTGCTGGCAGTTCTGCGAGCTGGCTACTTGGTATACTTTAACAGTGCCCCGCTAAATAAGGTTGAAATGTAATAAAGTTTGCCGGTGTTTGAGGGCTCTTGTGACCTCGGACGGCCAGGTCTGTGAGTAATGTTTTCAGGGGTATCATCCCCGGCCTTGACTAGTATCGTCCTACTTCGAAGTATCTCTGATTTGCCACCTCATTCGTGCTTTTGCTTTCCGCTTTGATAAGACTACTTCCGTACTCAACACAAATGCGGAGTCTACTTGGAATCAACAATACATTTTACCCATTCTTTCCGCTTTTGTAAAGTATACATCAAACTTGACTTTCCGGATAAGATGCGCGACTCGCAAATTAGGAGGGTTGTTTTGCATCTGAAACTTTGAGCAAGGGAGAGCGATGAAGTGATGGGCCTTGGAGACAAGCGCTTTCTGCGTCGTTCGAAAATTGAGGCCTGTGTAAACAGAAGAGGCTCGTCGAAAAGCCCTCCTGCGACAAGCTGGATCTTTTCATTCTACGAGTATAGCCAACACATCACATCGTCTCCTTCAGGCCTGGAGTATGACACTGCATTGTGCTTAGCTGCTCATGGCCTTAGGCATTAGTGATTTTTTACCAAGGGAGCTATAAACACTGCGTTTCAGCGTAGGCACTTCCTGCCAAGAGTACATTTTGACAGATAACGGTCCCTTGGAAGCAGCTGAGAGAGTGTTAAATTTGCTAGATTAATACAGTACTTTACTTTACTTTTTGGCTTATCTATTCAGCTTCATGGCAGTTGTATTTGCTCTAAACCAGTTATTATGATTATGCATTTCATGATTCGAATACAAACTCCGTTATACAACCCTGGGGCCGTTACCTTGAACTCTCAACCCCACCTACACATTGTGTCTATTCATCACAGCTGACTGTGTGGTATGAAGCCAATGCACAGGAGAAGGGAAATCAGCTACTGGGATTGTGACACTTTGCACGACTTACTGTATTACTTATAATAGGAGAAGTAAAGAAATTTGCTTAATAAATACGAACCCATGTACAATGGGAAGTAAAATTTGTAAGATTACTCATCCACACCCAATCTCGAAGAAAGAAAGATTTCGGGGTTACAGCACAATCAGTCACAAAATCTGTTTCCAATATCTGTACTGCCAAAATTTGTAGTTAGGTCTTAAACAATAAAGAGTCTAAATTTAGGCGTGCAATGAGGGACTAGGAATGGGAAACTCTACAGTTGATAGTGTATTATACTGTTTCTCTACCAGCCGCTCTACCCCTTGATTTGTAAAAGTACTTTACCTGTAGACAGAACGTCCTAATTGGTTTTGGATGGTTTGGATAGAGTGGTTGATTGGCGAGAGTACTAAGGCCAACCCCAATTATGACATTTTAATAACCTTCTAAACCAATTGGATTGTCCGATTTATACAGAGGTAATAATCGGTGCGTCTTCCTACCAAGCTGTCGCTTGTGCTTCGTAGGAAGACGCACTGACTATTAAATATATCAGAAAGTGACAAAAGCGGGGGGAGGGGAGACCCAAGCTGTTCAGGCCCTTTATCCTGCGAGCAGACCATTCACGTTATAATCCTCCAGAAAGCTTAACTTTTCTCATGTGTCAGACGCGAAAAGATTAAAGGGTCTGGACAGGTATACAATAAATTCGGGATTACCTGGTCGTACTTTTATCTCCAGTCCTATAAGAACCAACCTACCCCTCTGTCCGACCTCCTCCATCATCACCTATCACCTTTCTTAACCCAACTACAAATTTCTACTTTCCATCATAAAACCACATCCACCCAATCAAAATGAAGTCCTTCAGTCTCATCCAAGTCGTCCTAGCACTCTCCTTCGCCTCAGTAAGCATGGCAGGCACATGCGAGCAAACATGTGCCGCGTGGTGCGGTGCGAAGGGACAGCAAGTACGTCCTTCCCACTGTTCCCTCATGTTCTATCTTAAAACCTTAAATCTCCTTTCCATAATCTTACACTTCTGCCCACAGAACTGACACAAGAAAATTAGGCCCAGTTCCCAGCAAGCAAATGTAACCCTGCGTCGTCAGTGAAGGGTTGTGTTTGTGCATTCGCTTAATTATCTCTTTTATCTGTCTGGAATATGGGCGGAATGGGTTAGGCGGAATGGTTTGAGATAAGGAAGAATGGGTAGAAGGACTTCATGGTTGAGAGTTAAGACACTTGTACATACACGCACACACACGCGCGCGCACATAGCTCTTCTAAAGGTGACATTAATACGAGCAAGTATTGCAGAAGGCAGAAGGCAAAGTGTATTTATTTGATTTAGAACACGTTTGGCTTTCTCTCGTTTTAGATATGCACTAATAAAATCAGAACGTGGAAGATAAAGGTCCCAGGGAGCTCTCATCTTCTTTTATTTGCAAACTTACTTCTTTATCTGTCCACGCAGCTAATAGTAAGCGAGTAACGTGAAGACTTCAAAGTGGGAGAGGGTGGGGATGGACGTCATGCTATAGAAGGGACAGTGTAGGAGGTACACTATTAGGCGGTAGATTAAGGGTATCATATTACAGTATAGCTAGCGACGTTCCTACGCGAAAAACGACAGATTTACACAGGAGATATAAAATATTTATAGAACTATTTGAACAGTAGTGCAATTCTTTCTTATGAATAGTACGAAATGCAAATTGCAAAAGATATGCACGGGTCTTTTGGGTCATAGAGAATGTGTTAAATACATGATTTGTGCTCCATAGTAATATGTATGCACCGAACGAATTTGGTGGCCAACAGGCTCTCGAGGAATTTGACAGGATCTCTCGGTATTTTGGTATCGCTATAGACATATTAATATAATGTCAACAAAGTTTTCTGTATGTGACTAACCCTTTAGAATACAGATACTCTACAAGAATTGCTGATACTCATCAGTATCCTGAACAAGCACAATTCCCATTACTACAAAACATCTTGTGTTAGTAATGAGTATGATACAATCTCCCTTTTTGTATACTTACTCGCAATATCTGTCGTCAGCAGACAGGCAGCCTTTACAATCAGAGGCAGTAACACATTTGTCGGCTGCGACGCCGGATAGCATCGCGAGGGCGGCCAGGAAGAGTTTGACTGTTACTAAGCGCATATTGGAGGGTTTGTTGTTTGGGTGTAGGCTTTCAAGAGTCGGATGAGGTGTTTGAAGAATGGGGGAGTTCACTTGTACATATATACCCATCTTCTGGTTAGGACATGGATGGTAAGAAAGGGAATCCACCCTTTAAAGTTGGTTTGCATTACTGTGATCGCGAAGCCGAGTTGCGGAAAGTTACGGACGCCACCAGAAAATCGGTTTGCACTAAAGTACTGTAATCGCGAGGTTGAGTTGCGAAGTTTATAGACGCTACCTGGAATACTCTTAGATTAAGATGGACAGAGACATTCAAATCGTTCTACTGTAGTGGGAGTCGGCTACAAGGGTCACAAGGACAGCTATATGTACTATTAAGTAAATTCTAGGCATCCTTCGGGACTGGATAACTCGGTGGAAAGCAAATTAACACTTTACCCACATCGTTCTTTTACGTACTCTAGTGTAATTAAACCGTCCAAACCTAATTGTGACGTTTTGCCTACCGGTAGAGTGCATTGGAGAAAGGAGAGGTTAGGCGAGGCTATTTCCTTGTTCCCCTCCCAGAAGAAATGAGGATAACTGATTGTATTGAATAACCATTGGCCTAAACTGTCCCGAAGGACGTGCAGAATTTGCTTAATAGTACATATAACCACTCCCCTGTTCTAGATTCTATCCACCCACTCTCCCCCCTTCCCACTCTCCCCCCTTCCCCCTCTTCCCCCTTCCCCCTCTTCGGGTGTTTGTCTCTCAAAATTACCCGTAGCATCGTAACGCGGACCAAAAAACCCCCGACAAGCGATCTAGGAATGCATGTCATGTATGGCAGACTTCATTAAGAGAATTGCATGCAGTTCCTAGGATCTGTCTCGTCTGCGTTATGAGACCTGATGACGTATAATCATGAGTATAATGGAGATCCAAAGTCGTACTAATAATTGTGGTCTATTAAAATACGCAGGCCTTTCGCAAAGCCAGCAGTTAAGGTCAAAAGATTAGAACTTCATATTGTCTTACGCCGTTGTAGCCCCCCCCCCCCCCCTCTATCTAGTAGAGCCCACTGTACTTGACCTAAAGATTATAGAGTAAAACATATTTTCCAAGCCCAATGTTAGATAAAAAACATCACAACGAAGCTAAGTAACATACCCCTAAAAGCCCCCACCCATAGTGGGTGGTCTGAACTTGGAACACGGAAGTGGTTATATGTACAATTAAGCAAATTTGCAGACGTCCCTCGGGACACTTGGCGCAGCAGCAATACAAACATCATTCCAATTCTCACTTTCTCTCTCATTGGCATCCCATCATCCCATCAACCTCCCTCATATAACCCGACAAGGAACATCCGTCGGACTCCTCGTATCACTAACCGTCAAATTATACATTCCAAGCCCCCCCTTATGTGGTTCCAAATTCAATCTGCCATCTTCCCCTTTCAATATAGTAAACTCTGCATGACCCAAAGCCTCCGAGCAATTCCCGCCCACATAAGTCGTCTGAATAACCACCTCGGTCATAAAATTCTTGGACTTGTCGGTCTCACTTCCTGGTTTAACGGAGGAGCCAACTAGGATATGCCACCAGGATTTACCGCTGTTGGGAGGGAGTAATCTCTGTTTGACGGCGGAGATGTTTTTGGCACCCTCGAAACGGGAACCGGCTAAGATCATGATGCCCGAGTCGTCGGAGGGCCAGAAATCTGTGTAGGTTGTTGTGGTGGTTGCGTCTTCGGAGGTGGCGTAGAATCTGGGGGATTTTTGTTAGTTGATAGTTTTCTTCTATTTGTTACAAACGGAGAGGTTGATCGGTATCCAATTTTTTTATTTCTTTTTTTCAAGAAAATAATATACATCTGCGATGCTCTTACAGACGTATGTCACAAAACACACAAACGCTTGGCATTGCTCCTTTTCTGAGGATGTGGTATTTGTGGATCATGGAAAGGAAAGGAAACCTACTCTTCAACAAAATCTCTGAATCCTGTATCAACATCTGGTGTCTCCTTATAGATCTTCATATCTACAGCTTGAGCCGCAGCAACAAGCAGGGCGAGGACAGCAGAGGCAGATTTCATTCTGACCAATATACGGGGATACTTTTGAAGGTAGAACTGGCAAGAGAAAAACAAAGGTGTATAAATCGAGAAAAAACACCCAAAGAGTGATCGCAAAAATTAGAACAGCAGACCCGTCCTTATGTGTAAAATTCCATGTCTCAGGTCTTGTTCTCCCAGGATCATGACCCTCAATATCCATGCGAATAGCATGTTATGAGGGCTGTATCTGGCTGTCTACTCGAGTAAGCCCCGTAAACGTACAGAGTCAAGAGCATAGTCAAACCTAAGTATAGAATATTAAGGCTCAAGATTGTGGGGAAACAGGCTCTAAAGTTCAAACTAGCAGGAGCTCGCTACCGTTAAAAGTCGACCTTCAAGTACGGAAAATGCAGGGGTAACATTTGCTCCCCCTAACTGCCAGTAAAGCCGCGGTGACGGTGTCGCTGCATACGAAGTAGAATGGATTGTGCCTCAACTTACTGTCAATTATTGCTTGTTTACTCCTTTAAGAGGTACATGTTAGACACAACTCATAAGCAAATGAAAACAGCAGTTGCGGCTAATCATAGGTCTAATGGTATGTGGGCCCACTCGACCCCATGTTTCGCGAAAACGAGTAAAGAAGGTTTGAACTTCGGAGGAAATAGAAGTGTGGGGTAAATAAACCCAACTGCCGAGTACTTAACTACCATCAGTCTAGACCTTCGTAGAGTGGAGTAGGACTTCCTTTGCATACCAGTCTATATAAAACATACCTCTAAAACCGATCATTCCCTCCTCTCCTTTTGGAACTGGTATGGAGATTATAAATTCCAACACTTATGATAAGAGGTTTTCTACCATAGCCCTATCATGACTTGACAAAGAGTGGTCTGTAAAAATCCTTGATTCGGATACATTCATCCTACACTCGGATTCCCGTGTATACCGGTATCAACAAAAGAATAAGACTAAGAGAAACCTACAGTACCAAATATCTCAGAACCAAGAAGAAAAAAGACCAGGATACACCGTATTAGTATAAGCCCACATAAATACGAGCATAACCAGATTGAAACCCGGAAAATTAGATATCTGGATATATCGATAGAAAGCTGAAGAAACATCATCTACTACTGTAAGCAAGTAGGGGACAAGAACCCCACAGAACCTCACCGATAGACAAGGGAGAAAAGCATTGAAACAAGAATGAAATAGTCCAAAAAAGCTCGGGACTCCGTGTATATACTAATAGCGACAAGAGAACAAGTCAAAGCAAGACCCAGAACGTAATATCACGGCATTTAAATCGTAGATACAAAGAGTCTAACATGCTCACCTAAATCACAAAAAGTCTTTTCTTTGCAATGCCACTTCACATAACCCCACGCCCTGAAAGACTCCACTGCGGGGAGATTTATATCTAACGGAAGGCTACCGCAATAAGTGATGAACGTATCGCTACGAGCCTTCAGATATGGTCGACCATTTGACCTTCGGAGCGCCACCAATATAATCTGCTGACAACAGGTAGGTTCTTTGAGCTCATCTGTGGTGAGTGACCAGCTTAGGCTTTAGGATTCAATGCGACCGAGAACATCGATATCGGCCTAGTTTTTGCCTTCCCCTCTCTACTCTCGCCAAAACCAGTCCCGTGGATCTGAAGCCAGCTTTGCACTTGAAGTAAAAGATAAAGCGAGCAAGAATTCACGAAATCCATGGCCGCCAGGGAGCCCTTTGAGATGGGTGGAATCATTGATGGTACCAACTCGTCTAGTTATGCTTAACATGATAACATAGCTCATGTATATTTCACGTCTTTTTCCTGTATGCCTATGCTAGAATACTACAGGAAACATACCCTAACCCTGATAAGTACCTGCAAGTAACCCTCAGACGCAACTACCAGCCCATCCTACCGGACGATCATACCTCCCTCCCTCGTCATCGCCTAGGACGTAGCGCTTAGCTAGCAAATCACTCAAACCAGAAGTGTGAGCACTCAAGTAAGTAACCAGCAAAACAAAAAGAAAAGCGAGGAAGATATCTTGCCAACTGTACGGTGTTTGATAGTAAAGTTATGTCTAGATCTAGATCTTATTCTGAACTCGTAAGATTTCCAGGTCTACGGACTTCTTGACAGATTAAAATGGGAGGAAGGTAGAAGAGTATATTCCGTTCCTAGTACTACAAGTATATCTTTTTACTGACACCCAAAAAGCTTCTACACCGATGGCTCCAAATCTATAAGATAGGAATCTACATATTCAAAATCTCGAAAACTTCCGATTCCGTTCTATAAACTATCACTACTATCACAGTCAAAATTCCACTTTCCCTGACCTGACAAGGAATTTCCCTCTCAAACCCCTCACAAAACTCAGTTCTCACCATTTACTCTGCCTCTCCCCCGTCCCCCAGCCATATAATTCCTAGCTACTTACTCTACACAACCCCGCACTTCTCCATCTAGCAAAGCAGAATAAGTAACCTCCTCACACACCACCACTCCCAAAACCAAAGATCCACCACGTTTAAGTCTCGCCATGTATCCCGCAACGATACAACAAAGTGATATGGGATCTAACATGAGTGCACCTCTTCCTCGCGTGCGAGAGTTTATGTATCATGCTCGTTCAGCGGAAGCGGAAAGGTAGTATGTGAAGTAATCTTACCTTATACATTCCATTTTCAGTAATAGGATAGCGTCATACTTGTTTGGTGGAGATATCTCATCGCATCTTATCCCATCTAGTTCATGTTAGCTGTATTATGAGGGGCCTCGAGTGGTGGATTTGATACTATATACCATACATATTTGTTTGCATATGGAACCAACAACACACTAGGCACTTCTCGAGAATGATTGGAGATAGATATTGGTGATAGTCCCCTCCCCTCCCACTCCCACTCCCAAAATCCCATAACCACCACCCACAGTCCGCGAATCTCCAACTCTCCTGGTCATCGAAACATGCAAAGCAAAATGCAGGAACCAGTACTGTACCACCATCCAACCGAAAATCCCACGATACCCTCCAGTTACCTCGCCTCGTTTGCACCAGCGGTGAGTGAGTGAAAAACAACAACAAAGATCCCATAATAGAGAAACTTCTTCCTCAGGAATAATATAACATACACCAAATACCGCCACATCAAAACCCATACTCCATTGTAATGTCAGGATGAAGAATCCGCCGGACCGGATTTCAAGATAACTAGCTAGATGTGTGAATTGAGATGGAAAGAAGATAGGAATTACGATGGGAACTAGCCTGGAACTGGATCTGGCTCGTACTATTTACCTACCCAGGTATGTCCGGCGGTGCGAAGGGGGGAAAGAGAGTAGAGAAGAGAGGAAGGAAGGAAGGAGATGGAACGATAACCGTATAGATAGCGAGAACGAGGAAGATCTTCTCAGATTAGGTTATGTTGACTTAGATCGTACCTTCGTACCTACCTATGTATCGAGGGGCATTTATCCAAGAAAGGAAGGAAGGTGGAAAGAAGTGAGAAAATCGAAAATGATTCGCTGTCTAAGCCTTGCAAGTACCGTACAAGTACTGTACCTATCTACTTCCATTGCAAATTCTAAAGAAGGGAGCACCAGAAGGGAGGGACGAACGGACACCGCATCCACTCCTCGTGCTTTCCTTCTAGATCACAAGCAGTAGATTCTAGAAGAAGCTTGGAAGCTTGGAAGGCACCCTACACCCAGAGCGATCCAATGAGAGTCCCTCCCCTTCAAGCTTCTTTCCAAAAAAAGAACCTTTCTTGCTACAAATCTAAATCAGTCGACCACACGAAATGTGAGATATGAGGTATTTTCGCCAACCCTCTTGTCCCGTCTTGGAAAGCCACTACTGTACTGTACATCCAGCAAGCCCAGCCCAGCCTCGCCTTCCGTCCGACAATACAGTACAGGGCGCTAAACATCAAATCAAATCAGCCTCTTCCGTGGAATTTGCGCCTCCCGTGCTGCCATAAAAAAAACAAAGAAAAACATCGGAATCGAAAAGGTTTTGGGGTGCGGGAGGGATGAGACATACATACTATGGTATGGATGGTACTTTATCTGTGGAGAAATGGCGGCGCCTCATTTGGATTTTGAGGGGTATGGATGTTAGTATTGCAGGTGGTTTGCGATGCTAAGAGAGATTGTGGGATTTTTGTATTGAGGATTTACGTTGTATATGTAGGTAAGAGGGTGGAAGGAAAGAGAGGCTATCAGTGTGTATCTCAGCAGCTGTAAGAATTCCAAGATGGGACACAGAATGGCGGATGCCGATTTTTTTTTTCCTTAGGGAAAAAAAGCTACAGTAGCTGCAGGACGCCATTCGGTATTCCGGCTTCTGGTGCTTCAACGGAAAAGCTGGAATGCGTCGTATAGGTCAAGCTAGATAGATGGTCATTTGGTTTGAGGCTCAATGTTTGTGTCATCTCTCAATTGGCTTGCCGTTGCTACGTACTTGTACCTCTGCTGTTTTTTGGTGAACTTGAGAAGAATTGAGGCTCTTTACCATCATAGTTCGAAACGAAAGGACTATGATGTAAACGTCTAGTCCCCCGCGTTTCATCTCATCCCATCATCTCATCCCATCATCTCATCCCATCATCCCATCCCATCATCCCATCCCACCTCATCCCTCCACCAGCACGATCCGTTGAACCAAGCGGGACCCTTGAAGTTTGCACCCTGTTAGTCCCATCCCTTCTCCTTCCTTCGGACGAGTCAAAAGAATGTCCGTGGGCCCAAGAGACAACGACACAACTTCAGAAATCGCGGAACCGGAATTGCATGTCTATTTTAAAAACCCAGTTGATCTTCTCGATTTTCACCAAAGATCCAAGATTCATTTATGCATGCCGAGAGCTGAGGGGAGTTCGCGAATCACAAAGATTTGCCTAGTTTGTGCTGGGCTTGGCTTACGGAGATTTTTCACTTTAAACCTTAGGGACCTGGTTCGGGATTTGGTGCCTGAATGGATCATTGCAAGGGTGGTGTTTTTCTGTTTGGTTGGTTTTGTATGGCCATCGTTTGAACATTTCATTCTGGCCAACTGGATTTTCTGTAGAAATTGGAAGTTTTCTGATTTGACTCTTGATATGCTCGACTTGGGCGTAAGAGGAAGTTGTCGGAGCAATACGGCCTTTTCTTGCAGAAGGCGTCATGTGTTGAAGGACAAGAATTGTACAAATAATATGCCTCATTTTTCGACAAGACAGATGTTTTCTTGAATGACCCAGAAATAATTTGATATGCCACAAGATGACTGCTCCATACATGGGCGCCCGTTGGGTCAGTCAGTGCCGAGCGATGGCGTACCCACTAATTAGCAGTTGGTCCGTCATAACCATCCATGTCATAGCTCTTTACCATATACAGTTAGGCAATCTGATGACCTGCAGGGAAGGATTGGGCTCTTGTGATGGGCCAAGATTGACCAATCATAAATACCAATCGCAGTAATGCAGTGTACTTCTGGCCAAGCCTAGATCTTCATTAAAATACTGGAATGTTTGGATTTAGCCTTGTGTTAATTCGCCGTATCTAGATGTCATTCTCTCATGGCCAATGCCAATTGCTTGCGGTTGAAGAAAACCTTCTCGTGATCGGCTCAAGGTTCGTCTTAATGTTTCCCCGGAAAAGCGCCTGCACCAGGATTGCATGGTTGGAGGGATCGGCTTTCCGGAGTCGCTCATTTGGAGGCTTTTGGGGATTTGATTTGCGGTATATTTTGCATGACCCTGGCCTGTTCTCGGTTCTTTGTCGTCAGGACTGTGCGTGTCTGCCCAGTCGGCGAGGGGAACGAAGATAGCGATTGTGTGGTACAGATTAGAGTAGCTGTGGGTGTGTGAGTAGAAGCGCGTGGCATGTTGGAATATCAAGTTCTTGTCATTGGCAGCTCTCACTTTGCACAGCATCATACAAAATCTATGGTACAAGTATCATCCGCTGTGACCGCTAGCCGTCTTGGTAGGCGTACTGGAGTACTCGTACCGGAATTGGCAGAGGGTGCAGAGAGTGCAGAGAGTGCAGTACTTCGGAGGCACTGGGAGGGTTGGTCAAGAGCCTGCTGGCAATGGGACAAGCGATTGCCAGCCCAGCCTCCAGTGAGCAACCCTAGTATTCGCACATAAGCAAGGCGTTGGGGGAATTGCTCTGGGATGTTGCGGGAAGCTAAGTGTATAATGTTGTTAGGGCCAGGGCTGAGAGGGTATGAAGTCATAGGTAAGAAACAGGAATGATTTGGCGAGAGGAAGACTAGAATGGTAGGTATATCTCTGAGATCATAATAGAACCTCGGAAGAATTCAAGAATCACAATAGAAGAATGCTTGGGCACGTCGTCTGTATCAATAGCTCCTGCCCTGCCACTGCTAGGTATTATAGTGGATGGGTATTGCCCACTAAGTCTTCTTCAAAAAGCAAAGTCAGCCCCCCAGTTGCGCCTGCGTCTGCGTCAGTGGAAGTGCAGCCCCTCCAAAGCCAGCCAAGCTTCTTCTCCCTACCCAAAAAACCCTCATTTTCCCCTGCCAGTGCTGCAGCTGCCTCCCGCCTGCACCGTCTCCGCCGCCGTCTGCACCTTCCGCTCTTCCCACACCCAACTGCCCGCTAGTCCCACGCTAGAGCCACCCGGCACCCGGTCGCGCCTTCCACCTGCAATCCACCCAATCCACCCAGTCACACTCCTCTAAATACCTCAGGTCGTCGTCGCCCAAGCTTCTTCCTCTCTCCTCTCCACATCGACACCTTTCTTCTGTCGTCGGCGTCCCTCGTCTTTCGGATTCGCTTTGCGACATCTATTCTCCTCTTCACAGCATTGCCATCGTTTCTTTAATCAGTCTCGGTTCTCAATTGCGCGCTCTACTTAATCCTTCCATATTTCTTCCCAGGAGTTGGAAGCAGAGCTTCTGTCTCCACCGCTCAGATGGCCGACCTCCACGGTGCGACGGGCACACACTCCAGTAATACCTCCTCTGATAATAACCACAATCACCTGAATACAAACATTGAATCAGGTACCTTTGACGAGAAATCCGCCCATCACGATGACTACTCACGAAAACCCCTTGACGACGAGGAAGAGGACGAAGATATGGATGCTCTGATTGATGAACTCGAATCCCAGGATGGACACGCCGAAGAGGAAGAGGAGGGAGATACCGCCAATGTCACCACTGGACGTGTGGTTCCGGAAGATCAGTTACAAACCGATACTCGCATTGGTCTAACGGAATCGGAAGTCACAGCCAGACGAAAGAAGTACGGCATGAACCAGATGAAGGAGGAGAAGGAGAACTTGATCCTCAAGTTTCTCGGGTACTTTATTGGTCCAATTCAATTCGTCATGGAGGTACGTTGCAATCAATCCCGTTGTCCTTTTCCGATCTCTCCAAACACTTTCTGTCAATCAGATGTTTGCAAGCCCACACCCGTTGCTGGCTTGCGCTGTTTGTTTTGCTGCGACTGACCGAGGGCCCGGCTGCATCTCGGCTTCTGGCATGCTTGCTTCCACTGCCAAGACGCAAAAAATCCACCTCCCTTCAATGACCCATGCTGACTATTGTGCTTTGTGATAGGCTGCTGCTGTTCTCGCCGCGGGTCTCGAAGATTGGGTCGATTTTGGTGTCATTTGCGCCTTGCTCTTGCTCAATGCCGCTGTCGGGTTCATTCAAGAATTCCAGGCTGGTTCAATTGTCGATGAATTAAAAAAGACGCTCGCTTTGAAGGCTGTCGTTCTCCGTGACGGCCGTCTTTTCGAGGTTGAAGCCCCCGAAGTGGTTCCTGGTGATATTCTCCAAATCGAAGAAGTGAGATTACCCGTCCACACCGTACCCAGATAGCTTGGAAGTGGTTCTAACCATTTTCTTTCTCGCAGGGTACAATTATTCCCGCTGATGGCCGCATTGTTACCGACGATGCTTTCCTCCAAGTCGATCAATCCGCCATTACCGGAGAGTCCCTTGCAGTCGATAAACACAAGGGCGACTCATGTTATGCTTCTTCTGGTGTCAAGCGTGGTGAGGCCTTCATGGTCATCACTGCCACCGGTGACAACACCTTCGTAGGACGTGCCGCTGCTCTCGTCAACCAGGCTTCCAGTGGAACCGGTCATTTCACCGAAGTCCTCAATGGTATCGGAACGGTGCTTTTGATCTTGGTCATCTTCACCCTCTTGATTGTCTGGGTCTCGTCTTTCTACCGTTCCAACCCAATCGTTGAAATCCTCGGATACACTCTTGCTATTACTATTATTGGTGTCCCAGTCGGTCTCCCAGCAGTCGTCACTACCACCATGGCTGTCGGTGCTGCCTACCTCGCCAAGAAGAAGGCCATTGTCCAAAAGCTTTCTGCTATTGAATCTCTTGCTGGTGTCGAAATCCTCTGCTCTGACAAGACCGGTACATTGACCAAGAACAAGCTGTCTCTCGCTGAACCTTTCACCGTTCCAGGTGTTGAACCAGATGATCTTATGTTGACTGCCTGTCTCGCTGCCTCCCGCAAGAAGAAGGGTATTGATGCCATCGACAAAGCTTTCTTGAAGGCACTTCGATACTACCCTCGTGCCAAGACTGTCCTGTCCAAGTACAAGGTCATTGAGTTTCATCCTTTCGATCCTGTTTCCAAGAAGGTCCAAGCTGTTGTCGAATCCCCACAGGGAGAGCGCATCATATGTGTTAAGGGCGCACCACTTTTCGTTTTGAAGACTGTAGAAGAAGATCACCCCATCCCAGAGGAGATTGACCAAGCATACAAGAACAAGGTCGCTGAATTCGCTACTCGTGGTTTCCGCTCTCTCGGTGTTGCTCGTAAGCGTGGTGAAGGATCATGGGAGATCCTTGGTATCATGCCATGCTCTGATCCTCCTCGTCACGACACTGCCCGTACTATTAACGAAGCCAAGACTCTCGGTCTCTCAATCAAGATGTTGACTGGTGATGCTGTGGGTATCGCTCGTGAAACCTCTCGCCAACTTGGTCTCGGTACAAATGTTTACAACGCAGAGCGACTTGGTCTCGGTGGTGGTGGTGACATGCCTGGTTCCGAAGTTTATGATTTCGTCGAGGCTGCTGATGGTTTCGCTGAGGTCTTTCCTCAACACAAGTATAATGTCGTAGAGATTCTCCAACAACGTGGTTACCTCGTTGCCATGACGGGTGACGGTGTCAATGATGCTCCATCTCTCAAGAAGGCCGATACGGGTATCGCTGTTGAGGGTGCCTCTGATGCTGCTCGTTCCGCTGCTGATATCGTCTTCTTGGCTCCAGGTCTCGGCGCTATTATTGACGCTCTCAAGACTTCTAGACAGATTTTCCACCGCATGTACGCTTATGTTGTCTACCGTATCGCCTTGTCACTTCACTTGGAAATCTTCCTGGGTCTCTGGATCGCCATCTTGAACCGATCTCTCAACATTGAGTTGGTTGTTTTCATTGCCATCTTCGCTGATGTCGCCACCTTGGCCATTGCCTATGACAATGCTCCGTTTTCCAAGTCTCCAGTCAAGTGGAATCTCCCAAAGCTTTGGGGTATGTCCGTTCTTCTCGGTATCGTTCTCGCTGTCGGTACCTGGATCACTCTTACTACCATGATTGCTCGTGGCGAGGATGCTGGTATTGTACAGAACTTTGGTGTCATGGATGCTGTTCTTTTCCTCGAAATCTCCCTCACTGAGAATTGGCTCATTTTCATTACCCGTGCCAATGGTCCTTTCTGGTCGTCCATTCCATCGTGGCAATTGTCCGGTGCTATCTTGGTCGTCGATATCGTCGCAACATTCTTCACCCTCTTTGGTTGGTTCCTTGGTGGCCGTCAAACATCCATTGTCGCTGTCGTCCGTATCTGGATCTTTTCGTTCGGTATCTTCTGTATCATGGGTGGTGTTTACTATCTTCTCCAAGATAGTGTTGGGTTTGACAACCTGATGCACGGAAAATCACCCAAGAAGAACCAAAAACAAAGATCCCTCGAGGATTTTGGTAAGTCGCGTCGCTTGGACCCGCCACGTCACGAACTTTATGCTAACCCGTTTCATAGTCGTCTCCCTTCAACGTGTCTCTACACAACACGAAAAGTCCGCATAATAATACCCCCTCCCACCCCCCGGATTTGCTTCACGCCTTGATGATGCGCCGCGAGTGAGAGTTTTTTCTTCATTGTGTTTAATATCATTGGCATGGCTTGCAAGAATTGTACAGTCACTTGGACGAGCTCTTGCTGATGTACACAATTGATTTTGTGGAGCATATATTTTTGCTCACTGAATCCTACAAAGCCAATACGTGGCTGGTTTTTTGAAATGGAGTCATACCCGCGATACCAAATGTTTCCTTAGATTCTTAATAGTAAAACTAAAAATTACTTACTCATGTTTTTTCTCGTTGATTTGAGTGAGTGATGAGATGTGTAGGTATATCAAATGACGCGCTGCGAAGGCTTTTGTTGCTGGCAGTCGTACAAATTGTGTTGTACCCAGGTTGGACGGGACACAAGTTATTTTCATGCTGTACTTTGTAAGAGGTTGGTGGTACTTAACGAACTAGCCTGGTGTCACGCAGACACAGTACTCAAGGTCGGTGCGAGTTGTTTTTCTTTGCTCCTCTCTTCTCTACGGGATCTTGTGGTAATTAGGGGTTTGTTTCCTTGAAATAGGTACTACCTAGGTTGTGAGTGAGATGGTTCCTCGAATAAGTGGACGAGTCCCCTTTTTCTTTCTTGAATACTGTGGTTTTGTGGGTTTGTGGTATTGTGGTATTGTTCTGGGGATGGGGGTGGAGGTGAGAGTAATTGAGGGGTGGGAGAGAGAGAGTGTGTGTGTATGTGTGGAGAGGGGAGGGAAGGGAAGGAAAGGGAGGATTGATGGTTGGGGTTGGGATTTGGGTTGGGATTTCTTAGATATATAGTGGGATACCTAGGAATAGTTGTGGAACTCTGTGGTTAGGGTGAGGTGTGGATTTGGAATTGGGAATGGTGGGCGGAGTATATGTACAGAAGGTATGTATATGTAATGTATATTCAATTCTCGTTGCTTCGCTAGTAAGGGTATGTATCTCTCTCGTTTTGTGTATGGCCTTCCTTCCTTCATATACAGCTGTTCACACTTGTATATGTACCCCTCTCATATCTATTTGTAGTCATTATTCATAGCTCATTCATTCCACCCTTCTCATACAGTAGTTTCATGCCTCGGCTATCCCTTCATACCCCCTGTCCACCAAACTCCCTCACCATCGCCTCCCTAACAATACTCCCACACAACTTGGCCGTCGGATTCGTCGCCACAGCCAGCGCTTTCGAGACTTCATTCCCGTACCGTCCGCCCCACATGAAGTCCCGCGCCGCTGCTTCTTCGAAATCTATCGTCTCCCACTTCGCTTCTTCTACTCCTTCTCCTCCCTCTTGTCCTTGTGAGGAGAAGATCAGTTTGGAGCCTGGGATAGAAAGCAGTTTCGCGGTGCGTAAGTATATGGCGCCTCGTTGGGTGTAGGCTAGTGATAAGGTCTTCGCGGCTGTGGGCGAGATGGGGGAGTAGGGTGGTGGGGTGAGGAGGTGAATTGCTGTTTTTAGGTCTAGGAGGAGGGTTTTGGATGCCGAGGATAGTTCTTGGGTATCTGTTGCCTTGCAAAGTCGTTCTGCCTCTACCTCTATTCCACCATCTTCCTGTCCTTCAGCCTGCTGGACTAACACCCCATCACCATACACTCGTCGCAACGCCTGAGCCCGGTTGTTCCGTGCACTTGCGTACGTTGGGTGCTCGTTGATTAGCGAGGTGAGGGCAGAGATGGCGGTCTGGTATTGCTGGGTTGCGGATGGGGAACCTGTGGGTGTGGGGCGGAAACCTGCGAGTTGGAGTTCGGTGGCTCGGAGGGGGTGGATGATGGTGGTTTCGAGGGTTGTGAGGGATTGGTAGAGGGTTGGTGTGGTGATGTGGGGATCTTTTGGGAGGGAGGGGGAGAGGAGGAGTGGAGAGGGGGTGGATTCTGGGTCGGCGATTTTGGAGAGGATGGAGAGGTCGTGGGGGGTTAGGGAGGGGGTGGAGGTGGAGGTGGTCATGATGGTGCGTGGCTCTCTGTCTTTCTGTTTGGATGTTGTGTTGGTTTGGTCTTGCTTGGTTGAGGGATGAGAGGAGAAATATAGTCCTTGAGGACGATCAACAAGATGAGAGTTGACAGCAAGGGATGACTGAGAGAGTTGTGGTTGAATAGGAAAAGAAGTGATCAGATAGTAAACTTGACTGATGAAGACCACAGACCTACCTTCGGCCGTCAGCCTCGGCCTTCAACTTACTCATGCGGAATTGGAAATTTCTTGGGAATGGCAAAGATCGGTTCACGCATCCAAGGAGCATGCCCAAAGTAGGTGGGAGACGAAGAAGTACCTCCTTTTTGTATGGTGAAGCATGGCCGGGGCTAGCCGACGGAAGCCGCCACCTTAAATTCCGCTACTCCTACACCGCGGGGCTGGCTTTCGCTTATCTCACAACGAATCATAGGCCTCCTATCAGCCAGACACTTGCCAATTCCGTCAGCAAAACCCAAGCTGGCTATCAGCTGTCATATGGGTTTGACTAGTCAATGGTGACAATACCCTTGTGATTGAAACTTGCTTGTCAGTGCTTGCATGAACAATCCGACCGATGTTTCCGTGGCGTGGCTAGCTATTTAGCTGCTGTATGCTACACTTTCAAACTTCCTTTCTCTCATACATTTTTTTTTCAACACCACAAATCTGTCTTTGAGATTAAGAGATTCTTCTCTCTTCATACTTGATACTTAAGAGATAGAGACTCTAGTTGAGACTTACAGACCTCTTATTTGAGATACGAGGTTGCTTTCTACTTCTACGTCAGTCTTACACTTGCCATTGTTGTCCTCGCCAAACATGGCTCCTTCAGCGATCACACCTCCTGTTCTCTCACCAACCTCTCTTACTTTCCCAACTACAAACCACACAAATGGTGCTGTAGATGGAACCCCCAATTTCCACGGTTACGACCATATCACTTGGTACGTAGGAAACGCCAAACAAGCAGCTTCCTACTACACCACCCGTCTCGGTTTCTACACAATAGCCTACAAAGGCCTTGAGACCGGTTCGAGATATATCGCTTCTCACGTCGTAGCAAATGGAGACATCAGATTCGTTCTCATGTCTCCTGTCCGCTCATACACCTGTCTTGAGGAAGATGAACCCATCTCAGATGAAGACCGCGCCTTACTAAAGGATATGTACGAGCACATGGAGAAACACGGAGACGCAGTGAAAGATGTAGCCTTCGAGGTTGACAACGTAGAAGGTGTATATCGACAAGCCGTCGACGCAGGAGCCGTCTCCGTCCAAGTCCCTCGCACCATCTCCGATGAAAATGGATCCATCACCACAGCCATCATCCGCACCTACGGCGACACAACCCACACCCTGATCTCGCGAGACTCCTACACCGGTCCCTTCCTCCCCAACTACATCTCCATCCCCGCCTCCAAGTCCGACCCCTTACAAGCACTCCTCCCATCCATCCCCCTCGAAGCCATCGACCACTGCGTCGGAAACCAAGACTGGGGCGCCATGGAGTCCGCCTGCGCCTACTACGAGAAATGCCTCTCCTTCCACCGCTTCTGGTCCGTCGACGACTCCCAGATCTCAACCGAGTTCTCGGCCCTCAACTCCATCGTCATGGCCTCCCCCAACAACCTCGTCAAAATGCCCATCAACGAACCCGCCCCGGGAAAAAAGAAATCCCAAATCGAAGAATACGTCTCCTTCTACTCGGGCGCCGGCGTGCAGCACATCGCCCTCCGCACACCCGACATCGTCACCGCCGTCACGAACCTGCGTGCGCGCGGCGTGGAGTTCATTTCTGTGCCGTCGACGTACTATGCTACCATGCGCATGCGGTTGAAGACTGATAAGCGCGCTTGGAAACTGGCCGAGGACTTTGATGTCCTGGAGAAACTGAATATCTTGATGGATTTTGATGAGGGGGGATATTTGTTGCAGTTGTTTACGAAGCCCCTGATGGATCGCCCGACGGTTTTTGTGGAGATTATTCAGAGGAATGGGTTTGATGGGTTTGGGGCGGGGAATTTTAAGAGTCTTTTTGAGGCGATTGAGAGGGAGCAGGCGGAGAGGGGGAATTTGTGAGGTGGGGGCTTGTGTGGGTTGAATGTGGATGTGAATATGGATGTGGATATGAGATTAGGTGGATGGATGGATTTTATCAGTATATTTGCGGGCGGGCGTTCGTTTCTTTATTTCTTTACATATTGTTTTTCATTCTTTGCATGGCATTTTCAAGGGGGTATTGCATTATCTTACGAGAACGCAACTCATGACTGATGATGATGACGACGAGGAGAAAATTAAGCGAAGTATGAACCCTAAGCATTAACAACGGGACTAGCCTACTTGTACTACCCTTAGAGAGGTAGCAAATAGCTCAACTTCCCAAAAGATCGAGAGGAATAAAAACAAAAAAATCCATTTACATATCACATAACCCTTCTTCTTGCTTAATCATTACGGTTTTCCAATTAAATATCTTTCTCAAAATCTAATAAAAAGGATATTAAGTAAAGTACGGGGAACTTACTACCTTAGACTTAGACTTAGAGTTAGGGTTAAGTTACTAATCTACTTTCTCTAGAAAGAATAAGGTGTCGGATTCTGATGCAGTGATGGTGTAGGGGATTGTGAGCATACTTATTTACTATTCGTCGGTAGTCGTATAAAATTATAAATAATCATCTAGCTAACTCTATAAGTCGTACTATACCTGTCTTATACTATGGTACTATAAAGTCTTCTACTTGGTAATCTTACAAAGCTTAGCTGCCCACACGGTAGACAGGTCAATGAGAACAAGTTCTCCCTCGAGTAGTATAATACACTTAAGCCTTACCCAATAAAGCGTAGCTGCGTAGGGTGTCCGAAAGACAAACAAACAACAAAGGAAAATCAAAGCTAGACTAATAGCAGCTCAACAAATTAGGCCTCCTTCGAGCCCCTTTTCGATCACTAGGCCCATCTCCGATCCTGATACTCTTCCCTCTCTTCGCTTTCGAGTTCTAGTTCCAGTGCGCGCTTAGCCTTCCAAGCGAGAGGCATCTAGAAGATGAGTATAGGCTATTAGGCTATTAGGATATTGGCGCCCTCCTCTTTTCTCGGTGAGAATAAGGCAAGTAAGCAAAAAAGTGAGTAAATAAGTAAATATAGTGTATTTAGTGGGATATTCAGCAAAATATCTCGATTCTTAATCAAGTAATCTATCTATCGTACTTATAGTCCACTCAATATAGGTAGGTATATATATATACGCAGAAAAATGAAACGAAGAGGAAAGAAAAGGTAAAAGGGGAAGGGGGGAATAAATATAAGATGTTAGAAATAAGAACATGACATTAATATCTAACTATGTCATTCTGAGGGTCCTATCTTTCTCTTTCTGATATCCTCTCTTTCAACGGGACATTTATTTAGCTGGTACACGTGGTACACGACAGTCTTTTCTTTCCCATCTGTATCTGCATTTCCTCCTCGTACGTTTCCTGATATTTATATTATACTCAGCTTTCAACACATCTACCTTCCAACTTTGACTTGAGGGAACCATCAAGCCTTCACATTTTTACTCTACTCTCACCCCCTACCTCACTCCCTAACAGAAAACCTCAAACAGCCTTCTGGGCCTCCACACTAACAGCATTCTCCTCATCCGGAAACCGGATCGTCCTATCAACCGGTGGCCTCGAGCTAGCACCCGTACTCGCACCTACACCTACACCCGTACCAGGACCTCTACTCCCACAAGCCGCCGAGCTCGCCTCCTCCCCATCCCGAATAACCCTCCCGCCAATCCTATAAATCTGCCTACTGGCCCCCTCACTCACTCCCCCCTCCTCCCTATGAATAGATCTACTGTCCCTCCCTCTCCTCCTCAAAACACCACCGAAAGCATTACTAGCAATCCGCTCTCCAATCGCGAAGCCCTCTTCGGACGGAGTCTGACTCGTCCACGCTCGGGAAATGGTTCGGGGGAGGAAAAACCCCAGTTTACCTAATGGGATGGAGAGACCGTGGACGACGATGGAGCAGATGACTAGGAACCAGATGACTACTGTCATTACCTCGCGGAGTTGCTGGGCGTCCTCGCGATGTGTGCCGTCGGAGTTGGTGAGAGTCTCGAGAAATTCGAGGGAGATGTAGAGGTAGAAGATTGCTGAGACGCCGATGGGTCCGAAGAAGCCTACGAAGACGGCTTGGCGGATGTCGACTATTTGGTGGATGAATTTGTGGAAGGCGAAGACCACTGGGAGACGTCTGTTTTACTGATAAGTATATCTCCGAAATGCAAAAAAGGGGAAATAGTTGTTGAAGCGATGACATACCGGAATGCTAAAATTAACACGCCTAACATCACTAATCGCCAGATTGGAATTACGCTGTTGGTTAGAAACATTGGCCAGGGACACATGGCACCAAACCAGATAAATATTGACAGATTGAGTAGCATGTCGATGGTAGGTTGGAGAGAGTCGTCGAGAGTTTCGAGACGGAACCAGTCGTCCCAAGTGAATGCATTGCCGGCTATGAAACAGGCGAGGACATCATCACTACCTATCATTCCACAAGTTCCTACAATGAAGAGAGATAGCGTGATGGCAAAGACGAGAAAGGATTCTCGGTCTATGAATTTCTTTTCTTCGGCAATGTCTGAGGTGTTGTTAGTATAGATCTTGATTTGAGGATTTGGAGGGATCAAGAGGGAGAGATGGCGAAGAAGACGGAGTGATGGCTGGGGGTACAGCCAAAGAATAGATCACTTACGAAGAAGTTCCTTGGCAATCCAGCCAACACTTGCGCCATATATCACTGAGAGGATAATGGTATATCCCCAAGTCTCCCCAAACCAAAGCCTCATAGCCTCGTTCGCGCCCCCATCATGGCCACCATTATACTTCAAAAGATAAAGGGCCAAGAACAAAAACGGATATCCCAACCCATCATTCGCTCCTGACTCTGCAATGATAATCTTCTGCAAATCCTTGGGTATATTCTTATCCGCAAACTTGCCCTTCACAATACCATTTGATAAGACGGGATCGGTAGGCGTTACGCAAGCGCCTATCGCTAACGCATGGAGAAAAGGTAAATTTGGAATCAGTCCCCAGACTATTAGGCTGGAGGCGAGCCACATAAGGGTCATGATGGGGCCGAGGAGGAGAAGTAGCGATTTCCATTCTTTTGCTAGGTATCGAGAAGGAAGTTGTACACCTGCGAGGACAAGTTGAACGCCTAGAACCAGACGGGAGAAGGCGAGGGTTACGGTATCGAGGTTTTCCTGTGTGACGGTGTAGGAGAGAGGTCGAACTATGTCTAGAGCATGAGGGGAGAAAGTTACCCCCGCGAGAAGGGAGATGACTGCATGGCATATTGTTAGATGGGCCATCTGTCTGGGAAAGGTGGACTAACGAGCTTCCGAGAGATAAAATTTCTCCTTGAAGAGATAGGATACTAATCCAAATAATGTTATGAATCCTCCAAGTACCGAACACTGCAATTGTAATGGTCAACATGATACCAACACCACAACCATTGTGGCGATTTTGGGCTGGGCAAACATACAACGATATTGAAATTGGTTACAGCCAGAGTGGGCATCCTTTTGATGTTCGGTAGTGTTAACCAACACCGGTATCGTCCTCACTGCTGTTCAAGGGAAGCAATGGGTGAGCGTAGGAGGGGGGGAATTCAGGATGTGTTATTGAATCATTGAGGTGTTGTAAGGGTTTCTTGAGTTTGACAAAGCCTGCCACGGTGCTGGATAGCTGGACACTTTGATAGCTGGATTTCTGCAGAATGAGCTGGACGAGTATATTGATTCGAGAACTGATCAAATTGACATTGTTTGTGTGTTCTGGTTGGAACTTGGCATCAAAAGAATTTACAGTTGAAAGTCAGGTTGTCGAGTCGCCTATCGGATCGGGCTTGGTGTCTTATCGGAATGGAATGGGGTGCCAAGACCACACCACAAAAGACGTTGGAGATCTCCCCAGTTTGATGCTCATTCAGATTTCACAGTATACGATAGAACGAAACGACAACAAGCCTGGAAATGACAACTCATGCGCGACCTATACCTAGGCACTCCAAAATTTTACATATCTTGGGTCTTTCCAGTTCTCCTCCAGGCAAAGGCGCATTAGTATGCAGCAGTATAAATTCTACCATACCCATAAACCGTACGTCATTATTGCCAAATCTGAACATGTTTCGGACCTATTTGAAAAGCGGTCTGGACTGGACACTAACAGGAAGAACTACTCCCGTCTTCATTAGAAAGATAGCTCATTATTCTCCTCCACGCCTGAGAAGTACTCGTACAACGGAATGAATTCCTAATAATATTTTGGACATATCAGAAATTAGCCGTCTCATTAAACCAACGCCGATATTCGCTCGCAACGTTCCGTAGTTCGCCAAATTACCAACCATGTTTGATAGATTATTAGATCCTCGTCAGTCGTCAGCAATAGCGACTATTTCGTAATTGTCTTCTTGAATTAACGTAAAGAAAGAACGGCCGACATACAGACCATCGTTTCGAGTAATGGAAGAATGATGCGATCCTCAGATGCCTAATTGTACATTCAAGCGATGACGGAAGTCTGCAACGAGCAAACGAAAATAAATATGAGGCTCAGAGAAGCCGGCACGTACGAAAGCAAGATCAGGCCACCAAGTCATTCCCGCGATGTCAAACTTTTCATCGAGGGCCGAGAACACTGTCTGTTCCTATCTATGCCGAAGAAAATGTTGAAAGGGAAACTATCGTGATGGCATGCATACACTAGCAGGGGATTTGGACATGCAAGTCCCAAAGGTGGTTGAAAGAGGGTTTCTGTGGCTTTGTTTTAGTTTGAACCGTTGAAAAGTCGTCAGAAGCGGTTCAAGCGGGAAGGGAAAAGTCGGAGAACGACGACACGGGTAACTCAGTTGAAGCATTTTGAAAAATAGATTGAGTTCACGGGCGATAGGGTAATATTTTTGAGGTTTTGCAGAAGATGTGCAGGCTCAACCCTGTACATGGACAATTGGCAATGAAGGCCTCAACTGGTCAGATGACCTTTGAGGCTCTATGGAGATTGATGAGTATGAGACATTTGACTCGAATCCCCGTTTTGCATTGATCAGTAAAGACCTTGGGGGGGAGGGGGGGAAATTCGAAATTGAAGCACCATTGCTGAGGATGTCACCCGTCATTGTGGCTCAGGTACTGAAATAGAGCACGCAGCTTCCGCAAAACGGAGCGAAGTTTGTGCCACTAAAAGATAAGCACGATTTCGGGAAGCCACTACTAGGGCATTCCGAGCCATGGATGATGGTGTGACGTCTACCTGATAGAGGTGCTGGTGGGTGCTGTAGTGTAGAGGGGAAGCGAGTCCCCTTGAGAGGTGCTCGGTTAGCATAGAGACTCGTAATGCGGTCTGCAATTGTGGCCGTGGCGTTAACCTTATTGCTGAAGCTGTTAATGATGATTCGGCTCGCCGCTCGAGTGCCGGCACGGGACGGTATTTCTGGGTATGAAAAGGGACAACATTCGCGAGTTGAACGAAGGAGGGTAGGCTGCCCCATATCTCTTGTATCATTCGCCCACAGCGCCTCTCCAAACAATGGGAGGGGGGTAGGACTACAGTGAGTGACCAGGGAAAATGGACTCGAAGCGGTAAATGCAGGAAGAGTAGTTCGAAAGGCGTTATGCACCATGGCGCAGGCTACCAAGTCTTGAGGGTAGCTTCATGATTGCGTACTTCGTATATTGATGATTAGATATGTTATTGTGGAGCCGCAGATGCGTGAGCTTGCAAGTGCAGATGCAGCGCGACGAAGTTAGGACGGTCCCTGAGACAGCGAGAGCGAGATAGGGGAGACCCCTCCAAGCCACCCTGGGCCCTGAGTGACTGAGTCCTTGATCTCCCTTGAGCTTCCTTGGCCTAAGGTATGATGCACTGGTGGGTGGTCCGGAGGGTGGTCTGGTGGGTGTGACATCTACGAAGTACTTCGAAGTAGACAAGTCGCTTGGCACATCAAGGCTCTCATTGAGGCTTGAGCCTATCTACGGAGTAGGCTTGTAAATTGACCAAGTAGAGTAGTAGTCTCGTAGTGTCTCTCTCGCCGGTCGGAAGTGCTGGGTAGTTGACAGTACTCGAGTAGACATGGAAGAGGGTGTCGAACCTGCATCCACTGCAACTTGAGGGCCGAATTGGAAGCAAGCTGCAGCGCACTACTATCTACGTACGCCAATCACTAGCCACTAGCCACTAGCCACTAGCCACTAGCCCCTTTTCCGTCCAGGAGACGAGACGGTCTGTACGGAGTATTGTTGCCAGCCTGCCAGGAGAGCGAAGAGGGGCAGCTTGGGCGATCCTATTCCCAATCCATCGAAACACCATCTGAATCTTCCAGAAGGAAATGAAGACAAGAATCCGACGATGACCCTCTAGAATTGGACACAATTTTTGTGGAATCGCAAATTAGGGTACCGCTGACCAGACATTTATAAGGTCGGTACCAGTACAACTACGAAGTAGGTGTTGGGGTTTTATGCCATAGCAGCGGTGCAGAAGCTCAGGCGCTAACTTTGGGACTCGAGTGCAGGTGGCAGAACCTTATTCACTTACTGTAGCGCGCTGCCACACTACACTACCTGTACCGTACCTCCCGCCCGCGAGCCCCTTCTCCACTTGGTACACATACCCAACCTACACACCTACACACCTACACACACCAGGCACACCTTTGAGCTTCAAATATTGCTGATTGACTGCTCTGAAGCTTCCCCGATTGCTCCAAAAATTCACATCCACCGACACATCCACCAAAGAAACTCGTACGGCGCCCTGCCCAGCGAATACGAAAAGCTTGAGTCTCCCGAAGTTGCGGCGGTGACGAACAGCGGTACGGCCATTTGAAAAGCGTGTACTCGTACCTCATAGCAGATATTCCGCCTCCACACCCAACGACCCCTTCGCAGCGACCAGCGACTCCATGAACGGGATATAAACCCTGGGACCAGAGTTCTAGCTCGCACGAGTGTTTTCAGGAACCCCGACGAGGGAAAAAGCGCCCTCGAGAAGACCTAGAATACCTACAGCTGCTTTTTTTCTGGCGGGATCTGACGGGGAAGCTAGACGGTAGCCTTGACTTGTCACGACCCTCGACCCTCGACCCTCGACCCGCGCCTTCCTCAACCATACTATAACCAAAATCGAGAATATGCAAAACTCCGGCGAGGTTCCTTATTCTGCGAGCTCGCCCCCATTTATCCTCGATTCGGAGATGGCAGGGCCATTGGATTCGGATCCAGTCTTCGAATTCTTCGACTCGAATCAATCAATCGAAGGCGCGAACAGTCCGGGAATATTTTTGGGCGACAATACCGATAGTTCACATTTTAACTATAGCACTCCAGTACCCTTCGAATTCAAAAGTCCGGTTCCCAGCAAATCTTCCCTCGAGACCGGAGCTCGCCATCAATTACCCTCTCCTTCGACTGCCTCTCCAACTGGCTCGCTTCCAGATTCCTCCTCAGACTCCTCGGGATACAAGCGCAAGTCCAGTTCGGAATCCTCGCGGGAACCCATAACGCCAGGCGATGTCATGATGGCAGACGGTGGCGACTGGAGAATGGATATGATGGGTAATATGGTAGCTGGAGATGGTACCTCGGGATTTGGAACTTTTGATGGAACTATCAATCCTGCATCGATGAGTTCGGGGTGCGACTTTAACGATAAGGTCATGGACAACGATTTCGATTTTGAAAGTGCGGCTAGCAGCCCGAGTCCCTTTGGAAATGGCCAGACGAACTCGAGTTCACCCAGTATGCCAATGGTCCAACATAACAAGCTCCAGAAAATCTCATCTGCTCCAAGGCCGAGAGTCGATAGAACCCACTTAAAGGCAAATTCAGTAAGTGCGAATTAGCCCTGTGTTAGATTCCGTGGCTAACTTGTGCTAGCAAAATTCTGTAACCCATACCATGAATGGACTGCATACATCTGGTTCGCGAGAAGCTTCGCCGCTCTCGGCCATGACAACAAGTCAGGAATCTTCTCCCTCTTTTCACAATAATTTACCTTCTCCTCCTGCGGGCATGGAGTATACACATGGAATGATGTTCCAGAATAACACACCAAACTCGACTTGGCCAGCGAATTACGCACCATTTGCATATAATGGACTACCTACGATGCAGCCAAATATGCAACAAAGTATACAACCAGGTATGCAATCAAGTCTTCAACCGTGTATTCCACCAGCAATTCACCCAGGTAATCAACCAGGTATGCACCCTGGCATGAATTCTCAACAGCAGCAAATTCCTAGAATGGTACAGCAGCAGGGCTATTCAATGTCCCGTCCATTACAGACCAGAATGACCATTCATCCCACTCCATTAAAGTCTCGTGTGGAGACTCAGATTCCTATAAAAATCACGCTCTACCCTGTGCCACCTGGCATCACCAAGATCCATCTTCCAACTCACACCATTGCAAAGCCCAAGCTTCTGTCAAAGCCCACCCCGGAACGATCACCTGACATGCTGGAACTGTATACCACTCTGGTATGTACAAGCGCTATGATGAATCCAGAAAACAAACGACGTGCTTTCGAACGTGCAGCTCAGACGCCTCCACCAATTAAAGAGGAAGCAAAATCAGCAAAGTCGGACAATGGGGAAGCAGTGGAGGAGGAGGAAGAAGAACTAAAAGAAGAAGATAAACCTTTGAACGGAGGGGACGTCAAGATTTGCCCTGGGTGTATAGTGCGGGAAAGAAAGAGGGCAGCTCGAAAGAAGGTCAAGAAAATTGAGGAAGAAGAATTGTGGCACAAGGATGAGGCTAAGCGAGTTGTTGTCTTCAATTGTTGTGAAGTCAAGGATTGGGAAACCCCTAGTCCTCAGGCACGTTCTGAAGCAACTGGAGATCGTGGTGAGCCATGGATTCCTGAAGGAGCGTTACAAGTAGATGCTCCAATGCGAATTGCGTGCTATTGCCGACACCAAAACGAAAAACTTGGATTCCAGGTCATAATAACGATCAAGGATTGGAAGGATCGGGTAATCGCCCAGGAAATAACCACTTCAATCATGATCACGGACGATCACAAGACTCATATCATGCCAACACTGACAACTCAAACCTCGACTGGTTCGGATGGCCAACTATATTCTATGGCCGGTCCTTTCCCAAATGATGGTACGCTTAGTGCTGGTCCTGTTGGAGGTGGAAATTTTCGTCTCACACACTCGACTACTGATTTGCAAAGTATGGCAGGGAATTTTAATATGCAATATCCTCAAGCAACGAACATGAATGTCTCTTCCCATCCCTCGCAAACAACATCAGCAACCATGACACCTCGTAATGGATCACGGCAGACCTCGCCAATCACATCTACGGGTCCATTATCGAAAAAACGAAAAGCAAGTGGATCGATACAAGGAAAGGTTCCCAGCGGTCTAGAAATGACTCGGTTGGAAACGGGACACTCTCCCGGGCAAATTCAAACTGGCCTGAATATTGGTACACCTTCTACAGCGGTGTCGCCTTTCACCCCACATCTAAGCTCATTTCCTATGTCAGATGTACCTTTTGGTCAATCTGCTTCAAATGTCTCTTCCATGCCACAGCAATATAACACTGGTCCTCCCACACCCAATAGTAACGATCATATGTTCCTTGGAAATAACAATCGATCCATATCTATGGAAAATCTCGCGATGGCGGGACATCCATTGTTTTCAGCGCCTGTATCTGCACATCCAAGTCGGGCCCCTAGTCCAAACAGCCTGAGAAATGGCCCTTCATCGTATCCTCACCAGCCACCTCAGACAGGGCAAGCATCTGCTAATGGTATTTATGGCATGCCTCTGAACATCAACCACCAGCGGCCTCCAACCATTCATAAGCTGATCCCTGGCGAAGGGCCAAGGGCTGGTGGAATTGAAGTGACTTGTTTGGGAAGTGGATTCTGCCAGGGACTGGAAGTCATGTTTGGTGATGCCAAAGCAACCACGACCACATTCTGGGGTGAAACTTCACTCGTGTGTCTCTTGCCACCTTCAGCCTTTCCTGGCATCGTTCCTGTAACGTTCAAATTCCAACACCAGCAACAACAGATGCAACCCTATGCTGCAAATATGCCAAAATCGACAGCTTCCTTCAAGTATGTGGATGATGATGAGCAACAACTTATCAGAACTGCGCTCGCTGTTTTAGGCCACAAGATGACTGGTAAGATGGAGGACATACGCGATCTTGCACGAAGGATAGTGGGTGACGGCAATCCGTCTTGGGGCGGTTCCAGTGCCTCACCATCCGGTGGCTCGGGTGGCCAGCAAATGTCTGGCTTTAACGCTGCCACTTTTGGTGTTGACGTAGAGGCCACTTTGTTGCGATGCCTAGATCTGATTGATCTTGATGATAGTCCACACATGCCTCGTCTTAATCTCAGACGAACATCTGGTCAGACCATGCTTCATCTTGCCTGCTCTCTGGGACTCAATCGAGTTGTAGCCGCATTGCTTGCTCGAGGAGCCAACGCCGAAGCTCGAGACAAGGGTGGGTACACACCAATGCATTTTGCAGCACTTCACGGCCATCCACAAATTGTCAGACGCCTGATGTTGAGTGGTGCAGATCCTACACTCAGAAGTCTTCAAGGGTTCACACCTTCTGATATGGCTACATCTGAAGAGGTTCTTCGTGTCACTCGTCGTGTTGAGAATCACACCAGGAGACGCAGTGGCTCGTCGATGAAGAGCAGGAGCAACAGTGCTACGTCTCTGAGATCCGTTTGGGAGCCACTAACACGACCGGAATCCTCGGACGACTCTGCTGTTAGCGACGACAGCGATGGTGACAACGAATATGAGGATGAAGACGCAAATGCTGCAAATGAAGGAGCGTTCTGGATGAGATCAATAAGACGCATGGGTGGCCAAAACGCAAAGTCTGAAGACTCCGACGAAAAGCCCATCTTAGAATTACCGGATCACCCCGGACTCGCATCGCCATCAGCTGCTATGACTGCGTTCCGGGACCAGATAACGGCTCAGATCCAACAACTACAACGAACAATGCAAGGAAATCTTCGCAACTTACCCCAGATGCAGATGCCAGCACTTCCAGACTACCAAAACTACTTGGGAGTAAATGCTCCTATGGTTCGCCGAATCAGTAACCTTGTCCATCGACAAGATGGGGCGAATGTTGCCAATGCAGGAGCCGGTGCAAATGTCCCCAAAGAACATGACTATAAATGGTGGGATTTGTTTTCTGGAACTGTACCGGCTGCACCTCCCGCGTATGAAGACATTTTTCCAGGGGATGCGGATACCAAAAGAGAATCCGCCACACGAGCAGCGGCAGATGCTGCTGCAGACAATAAGTGCACGGAACTCTTTGATCAAGCGGAGAGTTCGGCAGCAGCGCAAAAACGACCAATGGTTCTAGAAACTGTTAGGATTGGTAAGGAGCACATTGTTACCAGAGAACAACAAGACCGATTGAGACTTGCTCACGCAGAGAAAGTGAAGCGGCTCAGTCGGGATAGGAATCTATTCTTTATTTGGGTAAGTGCCATAAAATCCTCATACATCCTATTGATTCTCATGAATATCAGATTCCTCTTCTCACGGTTGTCATTCTGGCAATGCTCTACAACCGATTACCTCAAGTTTGGATTCACGTCGCTAAGTTTGTGGAACTGGTCCGCATCCCTAACAACAACAACCAAGCTCGTATTGTTGAAGTTTGAGGATTTTTCGCCATTAGCGATAAAAGCAAGATCTCATTCTGTTTCGTGTCTCGGATGTCAAAGTCCTTGATTACACGGTACCAGTTTCCTTGATTGGCATTTTAATAATGCGGTACGACGTATCTGGAAACCTCGATGAAATAAAAGCGCACACGCACTCTTGGGGTGTGTATCACGACCGATTAATCACCTCGGTCTTCTTCTTTTTTTCTTTGTATCAGGGAGGGGAGTTGGGATTCCAGGGATGGCGGTACAGCCCGGAAAAGGAGGGGTGAAACGGATGGGGGAAAGAAGAGTAATGTAGCGACGCTATTGCCGTCCACGTGTCGTCTCTACTTTGGCCATGAGTGAGCGAACGAGCGATGGAAGGACGGAAGGAAGGGGGGAAAAGGAAATAATAATATACGAAACTCGTTTCAACGCAGGGAATTTTGGAAAAGACTTTGGATGGGTGGATGGGTGGATGGGCGGGCGGCTGCTAGAAAACCACTGTAATTGGGGGTCGTACGTCTTGATCTTGCTTGACGCGCATTAGCGAAGCGAAAAGAATTCCCTTTTTTTTGTCTTCTATTTTGAATGTTGTTGTTGAATAGAATTGAATCTTTTTTTCCTTCGAATTCTGGGTTTGGGTTTGGTTTGATTTGGTTGTTCCTTGTTGAGCAATAGAGAGGGATGTTTGAGAGATTTGGATCTTCTTCGATTTTTTAGAATTCGATTTGGTTGGTTGGAATGGAAATGAAAGTGTTTTGAAGACAGGAAATATGAACTAGTGAAGTGTTTGGAGTATTCGGAGTGAGGAACCTGTGCGTTTGTTTGTTATTTGATAGATGAGGCGTGAGTGAAGTGTAAAGTGTGAAGTGAGAGGAAATGGGAACGATCGATCGTATCGTTAGCTTTTATATATGGTGTTTTGTTTGTTTTTATGTAGATTTGTATGGGGTACTCGAGTAAGGGATGGGGGTACTGTATGTACAGTACGGACATGACCGAGTTTTCCCGGGTCAGGACTCAGGAGCCTTCTTGCTTAGGCTTGGCGGGATGTGGGGACGGGACGGGAGGGGCCATGGTTTTTGTGGGGTACGGTATAGTAGTGGTTGAGTCGCGGATCTCCGACCTTCCTGATGGGTATGGGTTAACGAGGGAGACAGGGGGGCTTGGTGTACTGAGTAGTGGTGGTAGGGAGGGGATGGGAAATGGGAAATGGGGAATGAGGGAGTTGGTGTGATGTGGGTTGAGGGGAGAGAGGAGAGTTTTGGGTTGTGAATTTGGAATTTGAGATTTGGGGGAGTTGTGGTTTGCTAAAGAGTTACTTGGAAGTAAATTAGTTAGTCAATTAATTGGTTAGTTGGTTTTACTGATAACTACTGTGAAACTATAAGAAAGGAGGTCCGGTAGAGATGGATTTACTGTGTCATGCGTTTCGTACGGCGGTGTATGTGTGAGAGCTGTGAGGGGTTAGAGGTTGGAAGTTCGATGATTTATCTCTGGACTTCTGGGATCTTTTGCTACTATTAATTGTGTATGGTTTTATAGTTTATAGCTTTTAGGGGGTGGGGGAAGGTGCGTGTTTTGAGTGTGGAGAGTGTGTTGAGTGGAAGATAGATAAATAGGTAGAGGTGGAATGAATGATTTAAGCGAAGGGATAAGAGACGTAGTTATTTGGAGTCTGGAGTCTGGATTGTCTTGTGGTACAATCCCTTCTAAATCTTTCTCGTTATTAAGAAGTTGAGAATTTGAGAATTTGGAAGTAAAGGATGGGTAGAGAGGGTGGAGGGGGAAGGTAAGAAAGAGCCTGGAGCAGGACGCTTACTTTAGGGCTTTGCAGGTGTTTTATGGTGTGGTTCGCGGACGGTTAAGTCGTTGGCGGTATTTGATTCGATTTAGATGAGCGACTTCATGTGTGGTATAGATACATTTAAAATCCCCACTTACATATTTGTCTATCTGTTGTTTGGTAAGTTTGATTATCGTGGGGTGGTGATGGTGATGGTGGTGTTGCTGTTGGTATTATGATAAGAAGTCTTATTATTTCGATCTGGTTTTCTTGTTCGTCTTGGGGGGGATATGTCAGGGTCTCTTCTTGATTTGATTTTTGGGGGGCGGGGGGTTTGTGCGATCTCTGGATACGGGGATGGTGGCTTAGTACTTAAATGAGGTTTGCAGGAATGTGCGTGGGTTTGTATTATGTTTGTATCTTAAAATATTAGTTGCTATGGAGTTGCTGGCTGATGGGATTCTTGGGGTGTAGATCAGCTTTGGGGGATGTACTGCTGAGTACCGTAGATTGAGAACTATGTTGTCAGGGTATACTTACCATTCGTACAATAGGATATATAGAATATATATCAAAGAGGGTAGCTAGGGTTTTCTAAGCGTTGTTCATATCGTGTCGAACTAGAAGCTGAAGGAGCGGAAGCGTTCGAGTAAGATCTACTATGATACTCGAAAGGCGGGACAGACTACACTCGACATTCTTTGGTTCGGGATACAGGGGAATATATCGCAATACTTCACTGGGGGTGAGAACGTGAAGGTTATCGTTCTGTGAGGAGACTGGAGTCTGTTTGAAGAGGCTTGGTGTTGTACTAGCGGTATTGTGGGAAGGGGAATGCTTGTATGTAGGTGGCTTGTATGAAGGTTCTTTCGTGAGTGGTTGTTCAATTTTGCTGCTTTTATTGATGTACAGGCAAACCTGGATATAAGGATAACCTCGGTTATATCCTTATAATCTGGGTCCCGATTTTTTTCAGGTGGAACGTATAAGGATACCTCTATAGTAAGGATAATCCTTAGGTTTTTAGGTCCCGAAATCCTTTTTGTACCAAAATTATCCTCGGTTTTATCCTTATCTAAGGGGTTCTAAGTAAATTCCTCTAACTCTCTAAGTAAAAACTAGGACATAATAACACTATGTGTAGGATTCTACGAACAGTACTAGTACTATATAAGTATTACTAGGCACTACGTTAAATTTTCCTAGTACTTAAATATACGACCTTGTCGTCGCCATGCCAAGACCCTTGTTATAAGGATACCCTCGGTTATATCCTTAAAAATCTGTCCCCCGAGAATATCCTTATATCCAGGTTTGCCTGTAGTGATTACTCAGGCTGTTCTCTGGAATTGCGGTTAGCTTTAATGGAGTGGGTTACTCGTGATATACGACTTACTAAAAGTCTACTTGAGACTTACTTTCGATTTGCTGATTACTATGAGAAAAGGAGTATTTTACAAGCACTATAAGAGCTTACTAGGGTAGTAGGAGGGGAAGGGGGGTTAATTCGATTTAATGTGCCAGAATATTTATCTCAGTCCCTTTGCTAGTCGTATTCACGAAGTCACGATTCTTGGTCATATTCTTCTTTTAGTAAAATCTCAAGGACAGCACATAGCTAAGAAATTGGTTACTTGGAAAAGATTCCGATCTGAGTTAGAAGAATCGAGATTAAGAATTGCGTTACTATAAGGAGAAGAGAGCATCTTCCAAAAGTGTGACTGCAGCATGGAAACATCGAGAGCTCTCGCTTAACCCCAACTCGATTCCTTGTGTCTCCTTAAAACAGTGCGTAAAACTTAGCAAAGACTTTGAACAACTTCTCGAGTTACCACCTAGCGCTAACCATTACCGCATGTTCTCCGACTCCACCGAATTCACTCATATAACCCCAGCCCCGACCAATAGCAACCCCCAATCCCAGGATTAATCTCAGCGCTAACCCCCAGCCTCCCAGCCACCCACCATAAGACAGCTAATAAGCGATTCCCAGTCATCTTTCCTTTGTTGTATATATATCCAGACCCGCTAACCCAGTCGTGACTGCGTGCCACTTGTCACTTGTGACATGTGACTTGTGCCTTGTGACTTTGTAACTCAGCTGAAAGGCTTAGTCTAAGAGTACCGACTCTAAACTGCTCCGTCTAGGCAACACGTTAGTTGTTACTCTATCAGAGGTGGGATGGAATTTAGGAAAAGCCAGCCTAATACCTCATCTCGTTCGGCCTGGTAGGGGGAAGACTTAGCGATTTCCGATGAAATGGTGTATGGCCCGCCATGGAGGGGACGTGAACTTCTTTTTTGCTATTTTTTGGGGAGTTCTTTGGTAGGGGTTTGGGTCTTTTGAGGCGATGTGAGGGTTTTGTGGTTTTTTGGTCCTTTTTTTTTGGAGAAGGTTTATTTAACTTGTGCAGAGGTGCGGGTGGTTGGTGTTAGGGTTGGACGTGAGTGAACAAGGCGAATCCTAATTTAAGAAAAATCCTCTCCTGCCTCTATTAAGAGAGACCTGACTATTATTTTATACGATCCTTGCTATTTGTGTAGAATTTCTTGTAAAATGAAGAATAATTGTATGTGTACTACTTTTATAGCTCCTAGCTTCATGGTCTTGGAGGCACCAGGGGGTGCGAGAATTCGTGGGACACCCTATTTCACACTAAAAATAATACTAACAAGCTAAACCCAGACCTCGATACACAAAAAGAATAAGGCAGCAGTATATATTACCTTATTATGTTTTGTATTATAGCTTAGAATTATGAAGTTGTATTGTGAAATTTATTAAGTCTATAAATGTCTGCTTTGGGTGTAAAATGTAAGGGCTGTCCCACGAATTCTTGTACCCTCTGGTGGAGGGGATTCAACTATTATAGAGCTCAGATATTAGCCTAATCCAAGCCCTCGAAAGATAACTCTAGCTTGTTCCATTAATTTCTAGATGAAGCAGCACCTTTAATCATGTCTGGATCATTTCAGGGAGCAGGCGGGCTTCACTTGTAACATTGTCTAATAGACCTTGAATGCTATGCTATTAAATGCTGCCATACAAGATTTAGGAATAAATCTTCGTCTCTCTTAATATTCAAACTACGAAACCAAATCAGATATCGACTAGGTTACACACTCTCCCTTATCCTAGCACCAAAGCACGCTCGCCTAACCAAAATGTATAAACATAGGCCCCACTTGGGAGAAACTTAACAACAATATCCAATCCAGCCACTTGCAGAGTTATTGTATCTCCATCCTTTCTGTAAAGCAAATCACTGTTGTGCTCCTCGTTTGTAAAACTAGACCAGGTGGCTAATATTGTAAAAGCCTACCCACCGAGCCTGAGAACAATAGGGAATTAATTCAAAACTGCGGTAAAAATGAGCCTCGCCAAGTGACGGTTATTCTTTCAAGGAACGTAGAAGAATAAGACCCTCCTGAGTATTTTTGACGTGTGCCTTTGATTGAACCTTCACGCGTCATTCCACGACGAGAGGACTTTCAACGCCCCATGCCCGCTCGGTTGATGAAGGAGAATACAAGTAATAACCCAAAGTATAGCTCCAGGTCTAGATAATTGAATGAAGGAACGAAGTAAACCCGGGATTTATGGCGCACATCACAGCTCTGAAACTTGGATGTAAAGATACCTGTTGCGATCAAAGGATATATATGGGCTTCTTCACCTTTTTTCTCGAATTAGATTTTTTGTTCTAAACGATCTGATTACCTCTTTCATTGACTAAAACTTGTATTTCCTTTCGAGGGCATGTACTCCCGTGGCGCCCCTCCTTCTCCCACCCCCCTTAGCAGGGGGGGGAAAGGGGTGGCTAACCGCCCCCTCCCCCCTTTACCTAATATTCAGGCTCAGTTCGTCTCCGGCACCTCTAAAGTGCTTGAGAGAAGCAAAGTCGGACAGCTATTCTTTAGAGGGACTGTAGAGGTAGTCGATACCTACCTTAGTATAGCTCTCGACAGCGCTCTAGCGGATATTCTCCCCTCCTTGCGAGCTCTCTGTACCTAGATTGGCTCTCTTTGTCTCGACTTCTAGCTCGCCTACATAACTTGCGGGCCCCCTCCTCTAATATAACAACCCCGACTCCCCTCCCCACTCTGTACCCTCGATAGAGACGTTGTCCCGTCGCTCTCCCTCTCTCTGGCTCCCCCTAAAAAATCTTCCTATGTACAGACTGCATCTGCCCTGGTAGGTGCCAAGCTAGCCTCATCCGACCCTGCCCCCTAGAGTAAGCGAGTCGGCCCCTCGCTCAACCCCCCTCGACCCTCCCAGGCTATAAACAAAGACTCCCAAAAGAAAGAAGACCTCCGTCTCTTTGTCCGCCTTGCCCTAGACGCCCCCGGCCGAAAACTCTCGAGCTACGCTATCTACTCTGCTCTCCGGACGCCTCGGATTAGTTGTAAAGACCTAGTCTAAGGAGTCCTCCCTGTACTATCTGGCTTTGCTATTACAGCTTCTAGTAGTAGTACCTTACAAACTTTGCTTACAATAAAGAAAGCGAACATCTAGACTCTTTTCGGCGCTGCTAGAATCGAGCAATCTATTAGCTAGGCCCCCTTTCGGTTCTCTTGTATCCCTAGAACTATCGAGTCAGTATTTATAGACGACCAGGGAGGACTAACTACTACTCTCTGCCCTACAACACAAGAGGATATTATTAATGTTGTCGGGGAGACGCTTAAGGTTACCCTGGCTAGAGCGATCATGACCGAGGACTCTCGTCTTAACAAGGACCCTTTTACTACCTGGACCGTCTACTTTAAAGAATCCGATACTAGAAAGATTAACCCTGGAGAGGCTCACCTTCTCGGTAGACGGGTATACTATAGACCTCTCCCGAAGAAGTACAAGAGTATTCAATGCTCTAGATGCTGGGACTGGTATAATACTAGAGTCTGCGGCAAGAAAGAACGCTGCCGAGTCTGTAGCAGCACTGAACACTCCGAAACTAACCACCCAAGGTGTAATACCCACGTACAGTGTAAAGCTAAATGCCTTTACTGTCAAGGGCCCCACCTAGCGGACTTCCCTGGCTGTTAATTACGCCCGAAGTCCCCTACCCCCCCCTCCGTCGAGAATAAGCGAGCTATTATCAAAGCCTGTAACGAAATGTGTCTTCGTAGCGAAGACGACTCCCCCTGCCAACTAGTCGATATAGACATGGCTAACCCAACTACACCTACTACTACTACCCGTCCTGGCTTCCCGCCCTCTAAAGAGGCCTTAGCTGCCCCTCCCGAGAACCCGGCGCTTACTACTCCTAGTCCCTCCTTACCTACCCAATAATGAGTGGACAATAGGGACTAAGTAGAAGCCGTAGCCTCCTAGTTGTACAAATTAATATACATTTCTCTACAGACAACTAAGAGCAAGCTCTAATAGTAGCCTATTAGCATCGAGCCGATATTATACTTGTACAAGAGCCCTACGTCTATAAGCAACAGATCTATAGACGGATTACAAGACGCTACCCAAATTACGAATGCTTAGCCCCTATTTGGGACTAGAATATCGCCCCCCCTCGAGCTCTAACCTTTGTTAGAAAGGGGGCCGGATTACTAGCGAATTAGCTCTCTCCCTCGAGTTCCCCTAGCCGTGACCTGGTTTACTTAGAAGTCACTACCCTTTAGGGACCCCTACTCGGTATTCTAAATATATATAACGCTCCCCCTGGCTCAAAAGGAGCTAGAGAGGCTCTCTCGCTTATTCTATAGTCTCGGATTATATATACAAGGAACCTTCTTATTACTAGTGACTTTAACCTAAAGAGCGAGCTCTAGCAACCGGACTACCGAGGTATAGAGTGCCTACAAGTACCCCTCCTAACCTCCTAGCTTAAGAATAAGGGCCTTCAACTCCTTACCCCTCCTAGTATATAAACACATAACTAGGGGAACACCCTCGACCTCGCCTTTTGCTCTAGCGGGCTCCTACAAAGGGGTGCCTCTATAGAGGCTGATCTAAGATTCGAATATAGCTCGGACCACCGCTCACTTCTTACTCGGATCCCCTAGCTTGGAGGGCAGGCTACTAAGGACCCCCCTCTACGATTTAGGTCCCTTAACTAGGAAGCCTTCCTTTCGGCCCTTGAAACTTGCCTCGACTATAACTAGCTCTACGAGCTCCCGGAGGCCCCGGCCTACGAGGATCTCGACTCTCTTGCCCTCTATATTATAGAAGCGCTTTAAAGAGCGTACTAAAGTAGTACTAAGCGAGGCCTTGGCCACAGCTTTGGGCACCCCTGGTAGAATATAGAGTGTCGAGCTCTCACCTCACAGATCCGCGAAGCTCGAAGACTAGGTAGAAGCCCTACTATTCTAAAGCTACGTAAGTCGCTACGCAAAGAGATAAGACGTACAAAAGCAAGGCACTTCCGTAGCCTAATTAACAAGGCTACCGAGGCAAAGGACGTATTTAAGATCTGTAAATAGTACTAGAGTACAGGGGACTATAAGTCCCCCCCTTTAAAGGACTCTGCTAGGTAGACTAGATACTCGACAGAAGAGAAACAAAGAATCCTAGTTTAAGAGCTACTGTTAAACAAGGCTGAGGTTGGAGATATTCCCTCGTCGACCCCTACTGTCCTAACGTGTATACTACCATAGGTACCGATTACCCCCCTAGAAGTTAAGGACTCGATTCTCGGTAAAGTATCTACTGCCCCTAGCCAGGACGAGCTTGTCACAGGGCTCTTTAAAGTCGCATGGCCCCGAATCTACCATCTTATCTTCCTATTGTTTAGAGGCTGTACTAACTCTGGCTACTATCTAAAGTACTTCCGCTCTACGATTATAGCTATTATCCTAAAGCTAAATAAGAAGGACAAGTCCTCGCCTAGAGTATACCGGCCTATATCTCTCCTTTCGGTCCTTAGGAAAGGTCTAGAACAGCTCCTCGCTAAGCAAGCTTCTTAGATTAGCATTAAAAGCAAGGTTCTTAGCCCTAACCAGTTTGGAGCCCTCCCTCTTCGGGCTACTACCGACCTCACTACCTGTCTTACCTATAACATAGAAGAAGCTCTTAGCGATAAACTAGAGGCCTCTCTTCTAACGCTAGATATTAAGGGGGCCTTCGACGCGGTTCTTCCGGGTAGGCTTATTAAGAGGCTTCGTGAGCAAGGCTAGCCTAACTGCTTTGTCTCCTGGGCCACCTCTTTCCTCTCTGAAAGGTCTGTCCGGATTAAGCTCGACGGGGTAGTTAGGATTAATACCCCGCTTAAGTGTAGGCTACCGCAGGGATCACCAATCTCTCCTATCCTCTTTATGCTCTATATCTAGCCCCTCTTCTCCTCTAGCCTAGGCTCTCTACCTGTCCTACGTAGGTACGGTTACGCGGATGACGTGGCTCTCCTTGCTATAAGCACAAGTAAGGTAGAGAACGTAATAACTCTAGCCGAGCAAGTCTCCTGCCTACTACAATGGGGAACAGAGGAAGGGATTACCTTCGATAGTGACAAGTCTAAACTTATCTACTTCTCCCGAAAGAGAAAACAGAGCGGGAGAGGAATTAGATAACCTCCTCCTATAATTGTCGGTACTAAGGCTATATACCTAACTAAAGAGCTTAGGTAGCTTAGTATCTTCTTCGACCCTAAGCTCTCCTTCCTCGGACATGTTAAAAGGATGGCCTATAAAGCTACTCTAGTTACGCAGGCACTTAAGAGTACTACAAACACGATCCGTGGCTCCTTACCCTACTTACTTAAGCAGGTAGTTACTACTTGTGCTCTCTCTATCGCCTATTACGGTAGCGAGACGTGGTTCCCCGGCCGTTCTCGTACTAGTTGTAATAAACTAGTTAGGAACCGAATTAAGGGTTACCTAGACTTACTACAACTTGTCGTTAATAAATGCGCTAGAGTAGTCCTCCTAGTTTATAAGACTACCCCTGTCTCAGTGCTTCTCTTAGAGTCTGGACTTCTTACCCCTGACATTACGCTTAATAGCCGCAGCGAAGCTCTAGAGGCTAGGGTTCGCCGGCTAGACCCTGATTACCCACTTCGGCGCTGTTATAATAGCCCCTGCCCTAAGTCTAGGCTCTTTTATAGAAACAAAAGAGTTCTACCTACTTCCGAGACCATAGATCCGATTCAGGACCCCCCGTGGTCCCGAGGATTCGACCGGGACATACGCTTACTCGAAGTAGGCGGACCTACTCCTAAGGGAGACAAAGACCTATATAAGGAACGGTTCCTAGACTTTCTAAGTATAGTCTCGCCTACTGATCTAGTAGTCTATACCGACGGCTCTAGACTCGACGGCGGTAGTACAGGCGGGGGGGTCTGCCTTACAAGAGGGGGCCTTGTCCTTAACACGAAGTCCCTCTCGTTTAGTAAGACCCTCGAGATCTACGACGCCGAGGCTAGAGTAGCCCTTCTCGGCCTTAAACTCGCTATAAGCACGCGCTTCTAGCCCTAAACGTAACGCTGTTAGATCTGTCTCGACAACCTAGAAGCTACTCTTCAACTTACGTACCGTACTACTAGTACTTTACAAGGGGTCTTTAACAAAGTCTACGCCCTTGTATAGACCTACCCTAGCAAGATAGCTATTAGATGGTGCCCTAGCTATATCGGGATTTCCGGAAACGAAATTGCGGATAAAGCAGCTAGAGTAGCTATACGTACTAGCCCGGATTCAGCTTCCACTCTCTGTATAGCCTCGCTAAGAAGGAACGTAAGCAACGAGAGTATAAAGCTAGCAAATGAGCTTTGGTTAACAACTCTACCCCCTATGTATAGGCTCCTAGGCCTTACGACGTAGGCCCCGAAACCCTGCTCGCTTAAACTCCCTAGGGAGGTCCTAGGTCGTCTAATCGCGGCTAGAACAGGGCACGGGGACTTTACAGACTACTATACCCGGTTCCGCCACCTAGATTCTCTTCTCGAGGCTAGCGACTGTTCCTGTAGAAAGGAGAAGTCGCGATTTCATATTCTGTTTTGCCGAATAGTCAAGCGAAGAGCCCCTAAACTTATAGCTAA
>UNPT01000362.1:1748-53826 GCA_900536445.1 Hymenoscyphus occultus
TGTTATTAAAGATAATTGTAAATTACCCAGAATTGGAGCATTAACACTTAATAGGTTTCTGATTTCAAATTGGTCTAGTGGGCTACAAATTTGCGTGTATATATTGTTCATCTTTTGAGGGTTAAAGTAAAGTTTATTAAAATTTATTAAAATTTACACTATTTACACTTCTAATTCAATCAGCCAGTGTATTTATGCATTTATATTTATTATATATAAATTTGCTCTACCGTTGAGTTAATTATTTTTTTTTTATATTCAATTAATAGAAAGATTACATTATATATGTAAAAACTAAATAGTAAACAAGTAAAAATAAAACATAAAAAAGAGTATCAAGATACTCTGATTCTTTAAAGCTAGAGATTAGTCCTGATATAATAAAATTCCTAATAAAATATGACAAGATTAAATAGTAGAAGTATTTAAAAACCCGTTTTTTTGAGGGTAACTTAGGTAGAGCATTTAAAAGTATTTTACCGTAGTCAGAATTAACGTACTTAAGTTTAGAAAGAATATATACCGTTATTACTAGTAGTATAAAGGCAAATAAGATTTGAGACATAAAATAAAAGGGTACTAATTGAGGCATTTTAATCGTTAATCTAATTAATTTGTTTTATTTATATCGCTTAATTAAGGTACTTCATATGGATTAGTGTAAATATAAAGCATCTTTATAGATATTTGTCACTACTAGAAATACTTGGGCCAGTATGAAAGCAATACCTTGACCCATTGATCAATCATTACCAACTATTTTATTATAGTTGGTGGCTAATAAATTTAAGGAAATTATCAGGAATGTACCTGTCACTAGGTATAATTCGATGTTAATTAAAGATAATTGTAAATTACCCAGAATTGGAGCATTAACACTTAATAGGTTTCTGATTTCAAATTGGTCTAGTGGGCTACAAATTTGCGTGTATATATTGTTCATCTTTTGAGGGTTAAAGTAAAGTTTATTAAAATTTACTAAATAGAGTAAGTAGAATAAAAAAGAAATAAATAAAAAAACACGAAATAGAGTAAGTAGACTAAAAAAAAAAGAAACAAATAAAAAAAATAAACTAAATAGATGAATAAAAATAAATAAAAATACAATATTACATAATAAGATAAAGATGAAATTAACCACTATCCTCATCATCATCATTATTATCGTCACTATTTGATTTATATTCATCCGATTCTACAGGTGACATTGGTTTTATATGTTCCAAACAACTAGCTAGCTCTTTTCCACTAATTCTTTTAAATCTTTAGTGTTTTTTCCAATTTATATTTGCATTGATTCAACGTGTCTATCTAAGTCCTCTAATTCTTTTTTTTTTAGAGTCAGGTGTATACGAAGATCTTTCCAATGTTTTTTTTTAATCATATGCATCTTTCTTTATCTCTTCCAAATATTGAGCATTGTCTGACTTAACTTTTGTGAGGATATCATATTTAATTTGCTCAAGTTTTTCCTTTGTACAATATGGTTTATCCGAAGCATCTTCAAGACGGAGGTACACTTGATCCCGTCACTCGGGCTCACGTTCCTCTAATGGTTTTATAGCCTCTATTTGGTTCTTTTCATAAAATTCTCGTTTATCTCTATCCGTACTATTTGAACTAAAAGTACTAACCGGTCCGGTTTTACCTGGGTAATATCTAGTTTGTAATATAGCTATTTGTAACATAACTCGATTTTTAGCTAGCTGGCAAAGTAACACTTAGACCTGATAACAATAAAAGGCTACCCCGAAAAATTTTTCAATTATTTTTATTCATATTTTGTCGCATATTTTAAACTAAAATTTATGAAAATTTACACTATTTACACTTCTAATTCAACCAGCCAGCATATGTGTATTTGTGCATTTATATAGATATATATCTATATAATTAATTATTAACCAGAGATACGTTTAAATATATATTAAATGTATTTTGGCAGCTAATAAGGCAGCTAATAAGGATTATCTATAACTGTTTAGCTTTTACTATTAGATATAATTAATTGATTATATATAATTTATTATAACTTACTTATAAATATTCGAGAAATAAATAAACGAACGAATCTAGCTAGGACAAACTTAGAAAAAATATATACAGTTATTACTAGTAGTATAAAGGCAAATGTGATTTGATTCATAAAATAAAAGGGTACTAATTGAGGCATTTTTAATTATATTATTCAGGTTAACTTGGTCTTTGTTTATATGCTTATTATTATTGTCTATATTAAAAAGACTGAGACTAAATAAATCTTTTGACTAATTATAACGTACTACACCAAACTTTAAACCATATCCTATGCGAGTTTTTTATATTAAGTAAAAACTTTTCATCTACTACACCATTACTAATAGTTTCGTCGTTTGTTACCATCAGTAATAAATCTTTTCTTCACTATAAAATAGGGGCTTGCTTGCTCAAGGAAGACTGGCAGGCTGCTGGCTTGTGTAACATACTTCTGCTTCGCTTTGCTCTCCTAGCGAAGCAATGCTCATGCATACTTCTGCATGCGACCATTGCTTCGCTAGGAGAGCAAAGCAAGGAAGAGAACATCCCTTCCCCCCTTACTGGGGAGTGTCTTAATCTAGGAAGACATGGATGTCTTCCTAGATTAAGACACTCCCCAGTAGTATGTATGCGACCATTGCTTCTGTGCAAGGCAAAAGGAGGCATTATAAGCGATTATTATCTACAATGTAAAGCAGAATAAAATAATACTTACCTCTCTTCCTTGACCACTTCTAATGTAATTAAGCATAACCACTTTTGGTGCTGACGAAGTATGCAAGCCAAAAAAAAATGATAAGATATTCACTTATTAGACGTACGATTAGCATCTGTCAAGCATTTGGACAGCGTTTATTCAGGGCCATCATCAAACTCATCTTAAAAATATCGGCTGGTACACACCATTACTATATATATCGTAGTTTAACCTTAGCAAATACAATTGGTTATGCAAATTTTTTTACATTAAGTGTATCTAGTTTATTTCACTTATAGTAAACAATTTAGATGTTTGCTTGTTATCTAAAGTAAGCATTTGTCTGCTATCAATTTTTAAGGCATTTTTACCTAATTCAAAGGCAAACCCTAACGTCAAGGCTAAAAAAAATATCAGCATTATAACTAAACCATAAATACCATTTGCATATGCACTAACTACGTAAGGATAAACTAAAAGAATTTCTAAATCAAATAATAAAAAAAGAAGTGCAAAAATAAAGAAAGAAATACTGAATTGTGTTCTATTTTGACCTAAAAAAGAATGGAAACCACATTCAAATACACTATCTTTTTCCTGATATGGCTTATGGGGAGCCAATAATAAATTAACCGCTAAGAATATAATAGCAATTAATGGTATAAAAAAAAAAAAAAAAGTTGTACTTGTCATTTAAGCAGCATTTAGTATTAATGCTAATATATTAGTCTTACTTAATCTTTTTAAGGGGGGGGGGGACCTTCTTTGCTAACGAAGTATGCAGAGCAAAGAAGTAGGGCTCACAATTTCGTACGAAGTAAGGAAGTAAGGAAGTAAGGAGGGAGGAGCACAGAAGTATGCATCCCCAGCCCTCCTGAGACCAAAGAACTCGCCCTATTTCGCCTATCGATCAATTATTTATCGTATGGTTGGTCATTTAAGGATTAAATAGCATTAACGCTAATATATTAGCCATACTTAATCATTCTTCCGGCATAAACATAAATAAAAGAATTATCATAGATAATGTAGATATTGTAATAGTTAAGGAACTAGATAATATAATACTATCTACTTTAAAGGTGAATTTTTTTACCGCGGAGCTTATATCCGGGTTTTCATCTCCTCCTGCTGCAAGGAAGTCATGCCTCACAACTCCATCTGCAGCAGCAAGAGAGATATTACCTTCTAATTTAAGATTTCTTATCTCATCGTTGATTTGATAATCTGGTTGATCAAAGAAAACTTGTTTGATTATATTTAAATAATAAACTGCACTAATCACACTCGTTAATATGGCCACTAAAGCCATAAAAACATAACCGCTATCTAAAGCAGCACTTAATACCATCTGTTTGGCAAAAAAACCTATAAGAGGGGGTATACCTACAAAAGAAAAAATGGTTATGGTTAAACTTAAAGCTAATACTGGATTTATATAAAAATATCCTTTTAATTGGCTTATTAACTGTATGGGTGAATATTCTTTTTCTGCCTTTACGAAGTATGCATGAGATAATTCTTTATATTCTTCCGTTTTATTTTCGTAATAAAACAGGCTAAATCCGATACTAATTAGTATAATAAACGCGTTTAAATTACTAATAGAATACTGCATTAAATAAAATATAAATGCTTGTATTGATTCGATACTATTAATACTTAAGGCTAATAATATAAACCCTACGTGTGAAATGGTACTATAAGCAAATAATCTTTTGATTCTCACTTGACTTAGACCCAAAACTGTTCCAATTATTAACGATAGTAAAGAACTAACCAATAAACTTGTAGTTCAACTAAATTCATAATTAAATAAGGAATTACTACTATAATGTACTAATTCCAGGAAAAAGATGAATATGGATATTTTAGCTACTATTGCTACGAATGTCGTTACTATGGTAGGTATTGCATCATAAACATCCGGTGATCAAAAATGAAATGGTGCTGCACTTACTTTAAATAAAAAACCTACACTTAAAATTAGTAAAGAGATATTTATATAATCTGATTTATATCCATCTAAGACTGGATTTAATTCTTTGGCTAGATCTGTTGCACCATGCGGAGTAATAGCATTTGCCAAATCACTAATGCTAGTTACAACATATATTCCATCTAAGTTCGTGGTACCCGAATTAGCATATAATAAACTAGTACCTAATAAAATAAAACAAGAACTTAAACCACCTAATAAAAAATAAGTCAGTCCAGCCCTAGTGGCTAATTCTGAATTTCGATATATTGTACTAAGTAAGTATAAACCATAACTTTGTAATTCTATAGAGAGGAATATAGAAACTAGATCACTACTTGATATTAAAAATACCGCCCCAGTTATAATGAAGAGTAGTATTAAAGGATATTCAATTATTTTAAACTGTTCTCCCATCTTATCTTGTATTTGGGTTCTATAATACCGTAAATTATATAAAAATAACTTACTTATTGTAGAATACTCTGGTATTCATACTCTTCTCGGGTAAAAACCGCTTAACTGTAAAATTGCCGCACTTATTAGAAATATAAAGATATGGAAATTTTGTGTCGTACTGGTTGCATGAAATAAACCACCAAATAAACCAATTCCTCTATCTAAATTGCTTATATATAAGGTATTTAAGGCAAGTATAAATGAGTAAAGTAAAACTAAAATAGCTACTCTACTGAAAAGTATAGACTTATCTCGTCTTAAAGTGACGGCGTTAGATAATAATAAAAACATGATTGAAGTAATTAACATTTAAAAGAATAAAAGAATCGAACTTTTATTTTAATAATTTAATAATTTATTAAAAATAATTTGCTTTACCATTAAGCTAATTCTTTCTAGAGTTGATTAGACAACTATAGGAGAAAAAAGGTTTTTTTTTATCTTGCCATCGTTCTGCTTCGCTGAAGAAGGTGCCATACCATACTTCTCTCCTCTCCTTTTGCCTTGCACAGAAGCAAAGGTCGCCTTGCACAGAAGCAATGGTCGCATACTTCTAAGCCTTACTTTACTGGGGAGGGCTCACAATTTCTTAGAAGTAGGGCTGGCTCACAACTTCGTAGTACCCTACTTCTAAGAAATTGTGAGCCCTCCTCTACTTCTAATAAATTGTGAGCCCATTTAAAACTCCCTATTCTAACAACACAAGGAAAACTGTGTCGCCTGCCTGCCTGCCTCCCTGCCAGCCTGCGCCGGATCATATTTCATACAACACAAGGAAAACTGTGTCACCTGCGCCGGATCATATTTCTCACACTGCTTCGAAAACTATGTCGCCAGAAGCACCAGAAAACTCCGAAAAAGATACCAATGTCCTAGTTACACCAAAGGTGGTGGATTCTGAGTTGGATAAGACCTCTAATTCAAATCGCGTGTATAAGGGTAAGTTATGCCTTTATATTTACAATATTTACACTAATATTTTATCAGTGCAACCTACACTTCAATATGTCCACCCTTATTGGCGTATGGGACCCCTATGAAATAAGCCTCACCAATACAGCGGCTAAAAAGATTATGGAGAAAAGAGGAATGCAGGATCCACCACGAAATATTGAGAAAACCCGCCAAAATACCCTAAAAAAGCGTCCTCATGCTGCGGCTCTTTTAGGTAAACTAAAAAGAGTGGTAGAAGAAGATTTGAAGGAAAATTCTCAAGAAGATAACGTTTCCGGTTCGCCCAAGGTTTTATCTTGGGTAGAAAGTACTCATGTGGATATGGAGAACGAGGAAGAACGGAAAGTTACGGAATTCAGTCTTAAATTTGAATTTACTAGTTCTACATAATTAAGTCTTTTTAACATAAACATTTACTATACATTATGCCAAAAAATCACCTGTAACATTAAAACTTATTATTCTAATTAAACTTAAAGGCAATCCGCTAATTATTAAAGAATACGTAGTAACTGGACAAGATGTATACGCGTACGGCTAATACAAAATAAAAGCATATACCTACAAAGGGAGATACTTTAATTATCATAAAATAATAAAAGATTCGAACTTTTATATAACTTTTTATTGCTTATCTTTATTGCTTATAGATAATAATAGAAAAAAAAGTTATTTTTGCTTTACCCATTAAGCTAATTATTTTTATACTTATAACCTATTGGTTATAAGTATAAGCAGAATGATTGTATTTATACATATATTTAAGCTAATTAACTTTGTAAAGGTAAACTTACAAAGGCGTGAGGTTTAGGTGGACTACTTAAACCTCACTCTAGGCTATTATAACTTCTATTCAATAAGGTCTGATAAATATCACTGTAGAATTGTGGAGTTAATCAAGGGTACCTGCTAGCTGCTTTACCCTCAACTAATTGTAATTTAACTAAATGTAAAAACAATCATGTTGCTATTACACTAATTATACTACCAAAACTACTAATTAAATTTCAACCCGCAAATGCATCAGGGTAATCGCTTATTCGACGCGGCATTCCTTGTAGACCTAAAAAATGTTGCTTTCTATTGCAACGTACGCACTGTAAAACTATAATTTATCTTTATAACTGTATATTTTACCATCATAAGAATGCCCACTCTCAATCAAACTTTTTAATGTATAAAAGTTAACTTTAGCATATTTCAAAGCTTTAGTTATACTTTTTAATTCATCTATTAATTCATGTGAATTATTATCAAATACATAAATTGTTTTACGGTTGGACACTTCTCTAGATATTAGTAAAAAGTCTTGATACTCACCATGGGCTATAGCAGCTCTGGCTACTTTACCATCAATTTTAAAATATTTAGCCATTTCTCTACCAGATTTAAATTCTATTAATATATCATTGTCTTGATTATAAACAACAATGTGTTTTCTAAGTTGATTGTCTCCTGTTGGTTTTTCTTTATATTCAGAAAATTTCTCTACAAATAAAGGTTCAAAAGATAATAAAAGACTTGACTTATAAAGATATTTATGGTTAATATGATTCAATAATGTATTGTAATTAATCTCTAACCCTTTTAAAGCCCTGTTTATTGAAGAATAAACAATAGGATCTTTATCAGGTGAATTAACAAGATATGCAAACACTAAAAACCCAGAATAATAATTATCTACCTCTTCAGATCTATAACTTAAAGAATTAGCCGTTTTAAATGTTTTAAGAAAAACAGTTAATCTAATATAACCTTCAGAATCTTTAGATAATAATGATAATAATTTTTCGATAGTTAAAATAGCATTATCTAAATTATCCCATTGAGGATTTACCCTTGGAATAACTTTATAAGTACTATTAATAGTTGGTTTAAGTTTAATAATAGCATATTGTTCAAAAACTAAGGAAGTTTGAGGAGTAGTAATATATATAAACTCTAGTCTTCAATCTAAAGCTAAAGTTTTCGATATTTCCAATTCAGAAGCTGAATGAGGATTACGTAAGTCTTTGGTTAATTTATTATATTCCTCCATTCTTCTAACTAAGTTATTAGAACTACCTATATAAAAACGAGAAGAGTCATTTTTAGATGTTAGTTTATAAACACCTGAAACACCTAAGTATTTTAATTTAATTTCTTTACAAGCTTGTTCAAGAGAATCAAACTTAATCGATTCTTTATTATCTATATTACCATGAAAAGATAACACTTTATCAACAGAACTAGTAGAGTAAAAACGTTTTGGCATCTTAATAGCCAAATTTTGTGTATGAAGACTCAAGTTATAAGAACTAGATAAAAAAATTTCAGGTGAATCTAGATTAGATAAATTAGAAGTGCTTATTAGTCACCAATAATTTGTAGATCATATCACTACCCTTCCTAAATAAATAAATAAAATATTAAAGGTGTCGGGTACCTGGCGTATGATCGTTGAAGCTCCTTTCTTAGTTATACTAAGAAAGATTGCCTGCTGATTGGTCGTAATAACTAGGTTTAAATTATACGTCTTTCCAGCAATTTGCCAAGTTTTTCAGGGTGTTAAATATATTATATTTCCCTTTTACACTACACAATTCCTCAAGTAGGCCCCCAACTTGAGGGAAAAATGTCACGTTAACTCCAATGAATAGTAATCAGAAGTGAACTTTACCTAGCTTTTGATCATATTCTAATCCGAGTATTTTAGGTATTCAAAAGTATCATGCACTAAATAATGCAAATACGGCTCCCATACTTAAAACGTAGTGGAAATGCAAATATTAATACATGTGTATTTATATGGTGGACTGTATCTTTACCTGTAATAAATACTATTTATATAAGAGATATTTAGTAACAAAAGGTACTTTATATCATAAGGGATTATCATATTTAATTCAATTTATGACAAAGTTTGAATATATTTTATGCTCTATACTAAATATAGGTGAGTTTTTATATTTTCTAATCTCTATAAAGCCTTTAATTTGAGTAACTCTATAGAACTTCATATTAGAATATAATCTATTACGCATAAAATAATCATATATAAATAGCATACTATTAACGTTTTGAAATTTGAATGCGATAGATGTAAAATCTCTTCTTGACGAAGTATGAGAACCAGCCTTAGCTGAAGATTTTTTTCGTGTTACAATATAAGGTTTAGATTTTAATATAGTACTATCAAAATTTAACTTAGAAGTATATTCATTATGTTGGAATTCTAAGTTACATTCTATTCTATTACCTGCATAATTAAAAACTATACTACCATCAGTATCCACTAGCCCGGAAAAATATGGATCATATAGTTCTATATTATAATTAGCTTCCTTATAATCTATATTATATAAAAGACAAGCCTCTTTAAAAGCAGGTACTTTTAATCTAATTAAACCATTTAAATGTTTAACCAGATAGATCATATCTTCTCTAGTGGAAACTATATAGATAGAATAAGGCTTATTTTTATCCGCTCTAACTCTACCTATGTGTAAATAATCTTGTATACGACTTAATATTCTAATATCTCTATTATGTAACTTGATTCTAATTTGTTTAAGAATTTTTTTCTTGTGTTTCGCGTGCGTAGTCTTAGAAAAATCTGTTCTAATATCAAAATTACCGTCACCATCTATTATACCCGCAAATCAATTTCAAAATTTATAATCTTCAGTACCAGGTAACTGACGTGCAGTCTCTGAGAATCCTTCACAGTTTTCGGCTGATTGTGTATCCATAAGTAAGCTACTTATTGTAGTATTGTTATTTTCACTATTTAAAAGACAGGGCACTAGAAGCACTGGAAGCACTGGAGGGGTAGCCGACTGGTTAACCGGTCCTCCCTCTATAAGGCCTTCAAGGTAGGGTTTGCTAGAAACCCTTCCCTCTCCGCCTCCCTTATTCCTACTAGAATTCATACCTGCTCTTATATCGCGGATTTGATTTAAACCTTCTTCTGTGAGATGTTTCTTCTGTTCCATTATATTAGCTACTTTACAGAAATCCTCAAAATCTCTGGATTTTATAGCCATGATCGGATATTTACTAAAAAACGGTATAATTTTTTCAGTTTGATCTAAAAGTTTTCTAACCTCAAAAACAACCTCACCTCTTTTAGTAATAGAAGCTTTACCACACCCTAAATAACTCTCCAAACTTTTCATTAACAAGACATCACGACAATGTTGAGTAACAACAAAGCTTAATTGTACTTGAAATCTGATTTTACCAGAAAAAGACTTTATTAGCTTTACCATAAAACAACCTTCACCGCTAACAAAACCAGATAATCAATTAGGATTAATAATTATTGAAGTCGGCACTAACGGTCTAATTGCCGGTACAATATCTGGGAAAAGAGCCATTAAATCATCTGATAAACCATTATTAAACACAGCTTTTATTGAAATTATTTGGTTTACCCCCTCCAAAGTTAAATGCTCTTTGCCAATAATCATTTCAAACACTTGTTTAAATAAATTATAGTCAGATCATTTATGTGTAATTAAGGGGTAAGATTTAAAATGATTAATAATAATATGCAAATCTTTAATAGAACCTACCCAGTATTGAATACAATCAGATCCTCTAGTTGTAACTGTTCCAACACAAAAAAAATTACGAAGATCTTCTACTAATGATTTATCCTTTAAGTGTAAAGCTATCTTAAACACTAATTCTACAGAATAACCCGTTTTCATTTTGGAATTAGGTCTAACATTAATAAGAAAACAACCTTCAGCGTCAGTAAAGCCAGTTACAAATCAAGGATTTAATTTTTTAGTAACCTGCACAATGTCTAATGTACTATTATGAGGCAGAGAATTATTTTTTCCGACTATTCTTGGCAAGGTATGTGTAAATCTTATACCCGACTCCCTTATTTTAAAAAAGGGAAAGGGTAAAAAATTTTTTTTATTCTTTTCATCTAGTTTATAAAGATAAAACGTATTAATAAATAGTAAACAAAACACAAATGACACAGTTTCCAGCATATAGTCAGTTGCAAAATAATTTTTATTAACGGCCGGGCAAGCCAATAAATAAGAAGATAAATTATTCAGGCCCAATTGAGCTACGACGTAATAAGTCTGGTAAGACAAGGGTAAGTACTTTTTTTTTCTTACTGTGAAATAAGAAGTGAAATAAGAATACCCCTGTTCCCTTTTTATATGTTATTTACAATTTATAAGGGGATCGGACTATCTCTTTATTGATTTTAACCATTAGGTTTAAAACCAAATACACTGCGTATAGTCTCTACAGATCTAAAAAAAAAAGAATTATTTTTTAATAAACCCACGGTGTTGATTACAATACTGTCGTAGTATACTAGCATTATAGTACATATTATAACTTTCACCGTTCGTAATATATAATACATATTACGGATTAAATTTCTATTTAGTAAAAGGATATACTAAACTTAAGTTCAATCAAGCAATGTGACAACACAACACATCAATTAATAATAAACAAATAAAAAAAAACCTTTAATATCTTACACGTGAAGCATACTAGCCTAAAGATGTTTGGATTGGTGATAATGTTTAAAATTTAAATAAGACACCCCTTTGTAACCTAGTAAAGGATATTTGTAAAAATGTTCAAAAATAAGTTTCCTAGATTCCGCATTATATAAATATAAACGGTAATATTCAAAATTACCACCTTTTTTGGCTTTATCTTTAAGAATGGCGGTTTTACTATTAAAATACTGATTTATTCAAGTAAGAATATGTAATTCATCATTTTGTCCTATAGTAAATGCACTTTTTCTTAAATATCCTTTTTCATTAAAAACTAAAGAAAAATTACCTTCTGCTTCTATAAATCCCGATAGTCAGGGTGCAAAATATGTAGGTCTCTCCTTTTTAGAAAATTCAAGTAATAAATCTTTTTTGTTGCTGTATTTAGCATTTCTATTAACTAAAAATTTTTCTATATCTTTTTCTAGTAAACAATTTTTAACAAACTCTAATTGACTTTGTTTTCTAGCAGTCAGTAAAGGATATTTAGCTAAAATGATAAAAACCTTAGCTATGTCGTTTTTATTGCTCGCTATCCATGTAACATATTTATTTTTTCTTTCTATAACAACTCTACCCCCTATTACGTTTTTTATTTTATTAAGCATAATAAGATTTTCTGGTTGATTTTTTAAAGAAATAACTATTCGCACTATTATGCTATTAGATTTGTTTGAATTTAAATTACTGGTTATACTACCATCTCCTTCTAGTAAACCTACAAAAAATTGTTCTATGTATGACTTATCTTGAACACTTAAATTATCTAATTTAATCGCATCATTTGGGGTTTTAATATCCTTTTCTGTTTTATTATTAATAAGTTTATCGTGGAATGCAATATCAAGTGATGCGTTCGCTAAAACGACTCCACTTACGAATAAAAAATTACATTAATCTATTAATCTTACATAACTAAAAATATAATTGTTATAAACACTGGCTACCTTAGCATGATTTTTAATGGTAAGATGACTAATTTTCAATGCTCTACTAGCAGCCATTACTCCATCATATTTACCCATAAAGTTTTTATCGGTATCGTATACAAATATGGCTTTTTTAATGTGGCTTTGTTGGTTAATCTCTAATACTAATTTATCACGCTCTTCCAGAGAAGATATTAAAGGCGTATCTGTTATATTATAAGGTATATTACTTAAAAACCATTCACCTCTAAATATAATATTATTTTGAATAACCTCAACTAGGGTAGCATGATTTGATTTAATTAATTTAGCTAAAAACCCTACTGAAGGAAAAACAACTAACAATTGCTTAAATGAATTATAAACATATACAGGGTAAGCTGATTTAGCCTCACTCATTCTTAATTTACTTTCTACTGAATGACTTTTATGGTAAAAAGGGTTATTTATGTTTCACAAGCCGGTTAAAGCTTTGGCAATTAAAGATTTAGTGGAATCAGAATGTGTTCTATTTTTAGCTAATTCAGATAGTAATTTCTGAGTTTCTTCTGTGTGTTTATAACCTAAAGAAGAATAACCTTGTTTTAATACATTATAATAAGGTATAAGCCTTGTAATATAATAAGTTTCTCTAATGGTTAAAGATTCCGTTTCAACATACTCCAAAATTAAAAGAGTAAAATTTGATTGGTCATATTTAAGTAAAGCTTTTACTACTGGGTACCCAGAAGTATGGCGTATTAAAACTCTGTTTACTTTTCAAAAAACTATTATTAAGATAATTTCTCATACTAGAAGCTAAATTTATAGAGCTTCCTACATAAGTATGATCATTTATGTTGTTTATTAAAAAATAAACTCCTGATTTCTCCTTTTCTTCTTTTAATATTTGAATTCTATCTTTTTTTAAGTTATAAACTTTTACAGGTTTTAATTTTTGTATTGTATCTTGTAAATAATAAATATTGGCAGAGTATGAGCAAGAATTAGAAAAACTTAAGTAGTAAAGATTTAAATGGATTAATGTAATTTTTATTACACGGACTATATCTTCTCATAATAATTTATGAGGACCACGTTTAGCCTCTGAGGTACCTACTAAAACATTATTAAAAAAGAATGTCTGTTGGTTACCTGCTGATTGTTCAAAATTATACATTTTTACTGGTATTAATCCATAAATTCCTAGTAGCATAATTGTCAGAAGGTCCCAGCATATGGTGGTCTTTAAAGGGAGAGCCAAGTGGTTTGATAACCCTCCTATTGTGAACATAAATACGAAACCTAAAGCAAATAACATTGATGGTGTTAATTTTAAAGATCCTCCGTAACATGTAGCTAATCAAGAGAAAATTTTAATACCCGTAGGTACTGCAATTATTAAGGTAGCGGCGGTGAAATATGCTCTTGTCTATTATAGATACCCCCCCCTAACCTGTATTACTGAAATTATACCTATTTATATTAAGAGCGAGGGCGGATTTTGTATAATAAATCACGCGTCATAAAAGTAAAAAATCTATCCCCACGAGTACGAGTAATTAACAATTCACCCTGTAAATGATGAGATGGTTTCATTTCCAATCTATACAAACTATCATTTCATGCCATAACACGGTTTCTAAACTCAATCCGCTCATTTGGAGTTAAAGTATTTTCGCCTCAACTATCCATATAATACGCTTTATGACTATGAGTTCTACTTATCACCATTTGGTTATAACATTTAGTGTATAATGAGTCCCCGGTTATGACAAGCGCTTTTGGCTTTGGCTTATTATCCCCAGAAGGTGAACCGTTATCCCCGCCACCTTCTGGTTTTTCTAAGGCTTTAGCAGCATTATTAATTCTAATTGCATCTTTAACTGGATCATAACCAGCAGTAGAATCCATATTAAATGTAGAATCTTTACTAAATATATCCTCACTTGAAATAAGATCAAACGATCCCTCCGAGAAAGGTACATATTCCAAATTAGATAATAACGTAATCTATATTAAAAATAAAAATAAAAATAATAAAAAATACAATATATATATATTTAACACCCTGGTTAATCATAAATATATCTAAATTTAAAGAATTATATAATACTTTTTCACTTGTTTTAAATAAATATAAAGTTATAATACAGATTAAACATGCCAATATCACTAGACTAGACTTGAGCCTACTTGTCTTCTATATTAACCTAGGCTTTGCTTTAAAACTAAGGTTTTAATAAAAGCAGTAGAATATAAACCTAGTTGTAACATGGTATATAAGCCTAAACATTTTAAATAACTTAGTTTGGACAGTATCTTGATTTAAATTAACTTTATATTTTTTTTTTTTAGATATAGCAAAGTTTAAACTGATATATGTTATTTTAAATAGTCTAAAATAGTAAGTATACGTTAAATTTTTCTATATATAAAATTAATATTTTATTTAAATCTCTTGCGTGCTTGTCTCTGAGGATCCCTTAGTTTTAATACTTATAATTTTTTTTTACTCCTTTCTTTTCTAAATGTTTTCCTTCCGTTATCATAATATAAACTTTTCTAAATTTAAGATAACTAATATATTTACCCGTAAAAAGGTTAAACCTATCAAAATAATTTATAAGACTAAAAGCTGTTTTGAAACCAGAGCTTTTATAACACCAAATGCTTGTATTATATTGTGATAGGTTACCCATTTTTAGTTCTTGATATAATAATTCTAAAGGCAGTTTATCTTTTTGTTTAATAGAAAATTCTAACCGTACACTATAACCGGTATTATGGGTTTTACTTTTTACAACGCTGATATGAAAACAACCGTCTGCTTGAGTAAAACCAGCTAATCAGTAGTTATATAAAGTTAGCTTTTTTAAAGGAGGAAAAATAGTAATATTAAGATGTTCACTGTAATTATGTTTAATTAATTGATCATATTTACAATTACTGAGTAATTTACCGTTTATTAAAGATAATATATTAAGCAAACCAACTTGGTTTTTACAAATATATCTGACGGCTTTTTTATCTTTAATTTTATAAACATTACCATACCCGACACGTTTCTTTATATAGTATGCTGGGTACCCAGACCTCTTATTTATAAGGAGAGCGAAGTATCTTCTTCTGCAAATATAATATATAATTGTTTATAACCAACCATCTCCTTCAATTAATCCCGCTAAAAAATAGCCGAACTCATTATCAGTTAATTTTTTTTTTATTTGGCACATGTTCAGATATAGGTAATAAATTTAAATAACTAGTATAAGTATTATTTGTAACTGCCGTAGCTTTTGTACTAAAACTAGGGTTTCCTGCAGATTGTCTTTTAAATAAATAGATTGTTCCGAGCGCAATTAATACGAGTGGACTATTTATACAAGAGTTTTCTGCATATAGCAAGATTTTTACTGTGAACACAAGTTTATCCACATCTAATCCAACTGTATACATGTGATGCAAAAATGTTAATAGATATTCTTCATATCTACCCGCTTAGCTATATAGCTATGCGCTTATCTCTCGATAAGAATCGGACTATATCTTCATCTTTTAATTTAAATTCTAGGGATGCTTTGGCTTAGCTTTGGATCCCGTTTTTTTCGTCATACCATTGTCAATATTAATTTGTTTCTGTAATGATCTTACTTGGGTTAATCCTTGTTCAGTAAGATGTAATTTATTGGAAACCATATTATGTATGATGGATCATTTTTCCAAAGAACCGGCCTTCTTAGTAAATAAGGGAAATAATTTAAAATAAGATATTACATGATTCATGGATTTAAACCCTGTAGCTGTGTAACGATAAACGCCGTCGGTTCCGGATCTGAGAGTAACTTTACCAAACCCGAAAAGGTTTCTTATTATCAGAAGGATAGAGTTATCCTTCTGATCAACGATATAACGCATTCTTATAACATGGGCTAATGCATATCTTGCATTGCTGGTAATAGATACATTAAAACATCCTTCAGCGTCGGTGAAACCAGATAATCAAGCATCTTCTAACGTAAGTGAAACAGGACGATTAACACATAAAATAGTGTTTTGCCCTGCGCAAGCGTGTGCTGATGAAATAAAAGCGAGCCGATGATTTAAAGCTTTAACTCACAAAGATAATTGACGGATTCTATTCGTAACTGCCAGATTACCATTAAATAAAAAGGCTAATAAAAGAATATGCGAGGGATTATCTACGATTAATCTATAGAAGTCATTATTGGCACCACTTTTACCTTGTGGAAAATGTTTAACCGTACCAATACCTAGCTTTTTCTGTACGTAGTAGAGAATTGCACTTTCCTTTTGAGTAAGAACAAATCGTACTCTAGTACCGTTCGCATAAGTTTGAATCGCACCATCTCCCTCCACAAAACCAATAAATCAAGTTAATCAATCACTCGAAAGATGTTTTGCATCAACTACGTCCCAATTTTCTGAGACACCAGCTGGGGCTACAAATAGAATATTATAATACTGACGAAAAGCTGAAAAATTAAAAGATGTTTCGCGTATAGCCTCTGAAGCACTCTGTGTTTTACTCTCGGTCGAGTAGAGGGACAGATTGCCGGCTGATTGGGTATAACTAATTGAATTTTTACCGTTCAAGGTACCAATTAGCACTAAACCGTTCCAGCTTACAGCGAAATTAATTGTATTCCCTATATCACTATGGGGTGAAGCCAAAATTCAACTTCAAACAACAAAACCTAATACACCAATTGACATCATGGCATAGCTATATTTAGCATGTAAAAAAAATACTTTTTTTTTTGGCTGGCTGGCTGGCTGGCGAAGCAAGCAAGCAAGCAAGCAAGCAAGCAAGCAAGCAAGCAAGCAAGCAAGCAAGCAAGCAAGCAAGCAAGCAGTAGCACTTTTTTTATTTTAATCTATTAGAATTCATCTCTGAGTTTAATAGCTTAATTTTTTTTAAACCTTCTGAAGTTAAAGGCTTTTTTAATTTAATAATAGCCATACATTCTTTAAAACAAATATAATCTTCTTGTTTTAAATTAAAAAGAGGGTATGTATCAAAATGAGGTAATATATTATTTAATATAGAAACAGTATCTTGTACTATAAAATCACACCTAGGTGTAGTTATATTAGATCTTATAGCCACTACTCCGCAATCAAAAAATTTAATAAATAATTTAAGTAATTCTATATCTTTAATGTGCTGAGCTATATGAAATCTACAATACACTTTTTCTAACAATATATAATCTTTTGCGGGTCTAACATATATAGAAAAACCCCCGTCACCCCCCACAAATCCGGATACTCATTGTGGATTTAAATTATAAGGTAATTTAACTATTGGTTTTTTTATAGGTATTATGTTAGGATAATATACCCCGACTTTTTGGGATACCCCCCTATTTATAGAAGCATAATGAGAAAGAATTATTCGAAATCCTTCTCTAGTTAAATGATCTTTATTTAAAATAAGTTTTATTACTTCTGACCATAATAAAAAATCAGCTTGTTTTTTACTGATAAGAGTATATTTTGTAAAATGTGGTATTATTACATCTTTTATATAATTAATATTAGTTACTCTATACACAGATTTTTTTTTATCTGGTCTATGATATATAGCACCTACACCAAAAAAAGACTGAATTTTATATAAAATATCTTTATCTTTTTCATGTAAATTTATTTCAAATGAAGCTTTTACTTTTCATTTTAAAGAATCTGGTATTTCTATTATAATTGAAAAACAACCTTCAGCATCTACAAACCCAGTTACCCAATTAGGGTCCAATTTTGTCTGAAGCAGCAAAACATGGTGGTTTCTTCTTACGAAGTATAGAGATAAATTGGCTTTTAATATTTTATTTACATTTCTTAAATTCATATCATAATATATATATTTAAGTTCACTAAATACTGGACTATATCTTAGTCACCCAGTAAGGATGACTCTCTTTGTGTAGTCTCTGAGAATATCAAATAATAATACAGGTATATCTATTATATTATTGACTATCTGCTGATTGCTCATTGTAATATCTTTAAAATTGTTACTGTTATAATTATTATAACTAGTATTTAAAGTCTTAGAGGATTCCAGCATATAAAAGAGTTTTATGTAGATATTATCTAACATAGGCCTAATTTTGACCATGCCTAAATACTTTTCAATTTAATGAAAATGGACCATCTCTTTGCCAACCAAAATACGAAAAGCTATGTTCAGTATATTTATGGTTTTTATTATTCTCTATACAAGCGAGAATAAAAAAAACCCTAAACAGTAACTTATAAATTCCCGTTATTTATCTTTAACTACTACACTACTCCATTTTTTTATATAGTTTTTTCATGCTTTACCTAACACAGATTCAGATGTTGCACTGTGAGCATGCAATTTCCTTAAATAATAATACTTATTTACCATGTTTAACCTCACTAATTTTTCAGATCTGCAAGGATTAACTTTAAAATAGTCATTTACTAAGGAAACAATTTCATCATTTCTAAAGCAAGTTCATTTAAAGGCATTTTGTTTAACCATGACATATATTTGACCACCATATAATTTAACTAAATCATCTAATAAAAACCTATTTTTTTGAGTTGCAGTAATAAATATTTGACCTGAAAGTTGGTTAAGGTATATACTACCGTCCGCATCAAAAAAACCCGCTAATCAGCCACTATAATAGTTTAAAGGTTCACTATCTTTTAGAAATATATTATATTTAAGACAAATTTTACCCAATTGAATTATTCTAACTGGGTTACGTATTAAACCATTAATAGCATTTATTATCTTTAATAGACCTGCTTTATGATGTAGCCTATATCTCAAATGGTTATCGCCAGCACGTAGCTTAACTGAACCACCATATCTTTGTTTAATTTGATATAAACAGTGTTTATCCCTTAATTCCATAACTATCTCCAAACTAGCATATCCTTTTTTAGATAGTTGAAAACAACCATCTCCGTCAATTAAACCAGCTAATCATTCATCAAATTTATCATGGCTTGGCTCATCCTCACTTTTTTCAGGGGTGTGCTTCGCAAGAAGCAGCGCATGAGTATGGCTTTTTACTTCCTCTATTTGCTTTATATCCAATGTGTATTGATGAGCAACAGATTCTCTAGGACATTTGATGCTATTATTTATTGTAGAACAGCATTTGTAAACTATATAATTTAAATATATCTTCTGGGGGGCGGCTATGCTTCGCATGCGGAGCATAGATATATTTATTTGCTTATGAAGTATGGCATGTAGCGATGTTGACAACAAACGTATGGCCTCTGAAATTCCTACTCACATGCTTAATCAAAAATAAAGAAATATTTTCGATTTAAAGTTGGTTAAATTAGATTTAACCATATTATATCCGACACTTAAAGACAGTATCAACTTAAATGTAAAGAAGAGGACAGATTTTAAGATTTTTTCTTTAATAGACCATTTATATGTATGCTCTATGAAATAAAAGTATTTATCATTTATATATGTTACAATTTCTAACTTAGAAAAACCTTTTTGGCTAAGAAGGGGTTTAAATTGCCCGTCTATTAATACTGTTCTCCCTACATTAAATTTAATTTGATTAGCTTTAATACCACCCGTATGGAAAAGTCTATTTTTTATAGTTGTGTGCGAAGCAGAGTAATATCTTTTATTTACAGAGAAAGTGGTATTACTAAAAGAGCTAGTACCCCCACATCCGCTCTGGTTATCTAAAGAACACGTTTTGCTGGGACTTAAAGATTTAATTTTATTAACCTTCCACTCTCTATTCCTGTTCATATCAGCCTTGATTATACGAATCTGTTCTAACCCCTCTGGAGTTAAATGAGCTTTTAATTTAATTAATTCAGCTGCTTTACACCAGTCAGCAAAATCCAAAGATTTGACACCTAAAACAGGATTTTGTTTAAATAGGGGTACGACTATATCTGTTATATTTTGGAATCTTAATACACGATAATCAATAGCAGCTTTCCCTGCTGACATTCTTGAATAAATCTTTCCACAATTAAAAAATTCTACTAAGCTTCTCATTAACAATTCATCACGAGTGTGCTGTGTCAATTGGAAACTTAATCGAACTTGAAAACCTAATTTATTATTTGTAGATTCTGATATATTAATCATGAAGGACCCCTCAGCCGCAGTAAAACCTGCTAATCATTGAGGATCACGTATTGGGGTATATTTAACCAAAGGTCTTTCGACTAGAGGGCACGCTTGCGCAGGAAAGGAATTTTTTAATAAGTCAGAAAGTCCCAAATTCATCGCACCCTTAATTGCAGCTATTTTGACTAAATCGTCTTTTGTAATATGCTGTTTATTTTTAACTATAAAAAACGCGTCTTTAAACAATTCAAAATCCGCTCGTTTTTGACTTATCAGAGGATATTGATCAAAATGTTTAATAACTTTGTTTAAATCTTCTCTTGATCGTACCCTAAGATTAAAAGACTCTGGACCATCTTTAGAAATTATACCTGCATCTCAGAAATTTTTAATTTGTTCTAAGAGAGGTCTATCTTTCTCATGAAGACCCAATTTGAAACTAAGTTGAACTTGCCAACCTATCTTATAAGTTTTATTTTGGACAAGGCTAATAGAAAAAGAACCTTCCCCATCCACAAAACCTGTTACTCACGCTGGTGTCAAAGATGATTCGGGATTTATCATGTTAGGGGCAAGTGTGGTTAGAGATCTTTTAAATAAATTAAGCAAATTTATTTTAACATGGTTATCTAAAAAAATACTTTGTGCTTTGGTTATCTGCGGATTACTCCTTATTATTCAAATTTTTACTAGAATGGAATACATAGTATTGCTTATATTCCTAGTATTGAATAATAGCGAATGGCTTTTATCTGCTATAGCCAATGCACGACCATTCAGGAGCTTCCTGCATATAGTTTGTTGCGTTAATTGAAAGAATTCAATTAAAGAGCCATTTTGACCGAATACACTCTTATTAGAGCTAGCTGATATTGTGGTACTTATAATACCAAAACCTGGTATAATTAATATATAAACTTCTGGGTGCGATCTCTTTTTAGGTTTGACTATCTAAATAGAACATATATCTTTTTATAAAGATAAGCTAAAAAGAGTCGGACTATATCTTTATCACTTATTTTTTTGCATACTTCGTCCGGCTGTACTTCGTCCGAAATAAGCATGCACCCCAAAAAAAACAACTATTTCCATTTACGGTTAAAATTAATTCAAGCTTTGTGTAGTACTGTATCGTCTGGTGCTTTGTGCGCTTTTATTTCCACCAGGCGATAATACTCCCCAACCAAAAATAAACGATCACGTTTAATAGATTGAGGTGGACAAACTTTAGTGTACTCCAGGAAAGCTGAAAAATTAGCCTCTGATTGTATACTTCATTTGTAGTAGCCATTTTGTGCTTTATCAAAGTAAATAGCCCCACCAAAACAAGTACTAAAGTGTATTACATCAAAATATAGTTTGTTAGTGACACTTAAAGTTAACTGGGGTTGATGGTTATTACCTTTAAAATAATAACCTATAGTCCCGTCAGCATCGAAAAACCCTGCAAACCAACCATGCTTAATGTGTAAAGTATCAGGGCTTAAAAGTTCCACATTTAGTATAGTACATACACGATTAAGTTGAACCAATCGACTACTGTGTCTAATATAGCCATTTATACGATTTATTAAATTTAACATACCTTGACGATTGTGTAAACGCCAACGAATAGCTTGAACACCACTACGAGGTTTAATAGAACCCCCTAGTTTGTTCTGGATAATACGCAGCATACGTTCATCAGCAAGAGCTACAGTTATTTCACAACTAGAATATCCTGCTTTGCTAACTTGCAAACTTCCGTCACCGTCAATAAGACCAGCTAACCATTGATTGAAACGTGTTTCTTTTGAACCACCAAAGGATATTGCGCGTGTAGTCTCTGAGGTACCTACTAGATGAGAAGAATAACTTCTATCGTTGGTTACCGGCTGATTGCACATACGGATTTTAGGGTTTTTAACCAATACGGCTAGGCTTAAGCCCAGACTTATATTATTAGTACCCATAAACTCCGCCCTTCATAAGAGGGTTCAGTCTAATTTATTTTCGTAGTAAAAATAGGTAGACTCTAGGTGATTCCAGCATATAGCGCAATTCAAATTTAAGATCTCTCCTAAAAAGGGCCATTTAAAACCAAAGAATCCATTTCTTCAAATTTAATTTATAATCAATAATATTGATTTTCTCGTATTAAACCCAGGTACCGGTAGTATAACTCCGGGCTTGTGCATAATATGTAAAAACATATTAAGGAAAAAACCGACTGTACATTAAGCATCATTTCAGACACCTACCAGTGAACCAGTCTGTAGCGGTCACTTAAATAACCGACGGTCTTTAAATGAGAAATTCATTAACCGTTGACACTAGTATTGCTAATCTTTATACTAACTTTTCCTTATTTATATCAGATGGCTTACCTCCTCCTTTGCTTTGGCTATGCTTCTTTTGCTGTCCCCATACTTCTTCTTCTTACAGTCCAGTCGCTGGGAGGGCCCTCCCAGTAAGCGAAGTATGGGGAAAGCAAAAGAAGTATGGCCTCCCTTATAAATAATAGGTCCCATACTTCTTGCATTTGCGGGTGAAACATGCTTACTTCGTTAGGAATTGTGAGGCACTAACCTCCTCCTTGTGCATACTTCGTCCGGCTTGCTTTGCTTTGACTGGGATGTTTCATACCATACCATGCCTCACAATTTCATCAGCAAGGGGTGTGTCTTCTCAAGGAAGACTGGATGTGTAATACTAAGTAAGGAGAGCGAAGCAGAAGTAGGCATGAGGTCAGATAACTACGTAGGTAGTACTACTAAGGTAGACCAGCCTCAATAAATGTTAAAAGACTATAAAATATTATATAGAACTTTTAACTTAAGAGTTACAAGTAGTAATAACTAAAGATTAACTAAATCTATGGTATATTAATATACTATAGTTTATATTTTGCTTTCTTTGGCAGAGCCCTCCTTTTGCCTTGCACAGAAGCAATGGTCGCCTTGCACAGAAGCAAAGCAAAGAAGCAGAAGTATGTATGACACACAAGCCCGGCTTATGCTTCTTTTGCCTTGCTGTCCCCATACAGCAAGGCAAAAGAAGTATTGTGCTTTGCAAAAGAGCAAGATAAAACCTATAATAAAACCAATATTTGCTAATTCAGACCTTATATATTTTTACATCTGTCTTTATAGCTTCATAACTTATAGTTGTATACGTTAAACCATGACTTGTTTTCCCTTATATTTAAAAAACATTTGATTTATTTATCATTCTAGCTTTTTCTTTCATTAATAACTTTTTTAAAGGATCTAGATGGTTTTTTGCTGCAAGATCATGATGTAAATCTTTTCATAATGTATACGATATACACTTTTTGGTTAATAAAGTATATTCATTAAAATATTTAAATACATTAGGACAAGCTTTAACTCCAGCAATACGATACTCGTAAACATCTTTAACATGATGATTAGATACTATACCACCTTTGAATAATACGCAAAGTTCTTGTAAAATAACTAAGTTACTTGCGCCCTTTTGTGCTATACTAAAATTAAAACTAAATCCTTTTTTATCTCCAATTGAACAAGTAAAACAACCTTCTCCATCCGTAAAACCAGTTAATCAACTGTTATTTAAACTCGGTAGAATAGTATTATTAATATAAGTATATGGTTCTAATCTGATATTTCCTTTAGAACACCAGCAATTAAAACCCTTAATAAATAAATCTAATTTTTGGTGTTTGGTAGGTAATACAGTATTACCATTAAATATACTAATAATAATATCGATTTCTTTTTTACTTTGCGTCACATATCTACTGCATTTTATAGATTGTGAAATAACTTTACCAAAACCTAAGGTTTCTTTTATAAAATGTAGAACCCCAATATCAGTAGTTGATTGTGTAATAATAAAAGCTAAATCACCCCTATTATTTACTATAAAAGAACCTTCAGCTTCACTAAACCCAATAAATCAAGTTAAAAATTTATTGGATGGTCCTATCTGTTTAGGTAGGTATGCTTTATGCTTTTTATAAAACAAAGTAAAATTAAAATCATTAGTTGTTGAAGTATATTTGTTTACTGTACTTAATGAAATAGGTAGGCTAAATTTATTAGTATAAATTTGAACTAATAATAAAATTATAAAAAATAAAAAAAAATATTCTTTAACTATATCTTTTGAGAAAAGATGTTGGTATAAAATAGGGTCACCACCACCTGCAGCTTCAAAGAATGATGTATTGAAATTTCTATCCGTTAATCAGACATACCTCTTTAGCCAATATATAGACTGAGTTAAGGTACTTCTCCCTAAAGAATAACAATTCTCCATTTAACGGTTTACAACATATATCTGGTGGCTTATTTCATAGGGGGGGGTACCCCAGAAGCAACCACGCATAAATTGGTTAACCTGCACCCTTTCGAGTGGGGCTTGACTATATCTTAAGCTAATTATTTGGTTTTTCATCCCTATGCGTGCGGAGCAAGAGCAAGAAGTAGGCCGGGGAAGCATTTAACCAAAAAAAAGCCAACCAACGTTTAGTCGATGAACTGCACTCCATTACTCGTATTTATAGCGCAATGTATACCATACTTCCTAAGTAAAGCCAAAAATATTCGTATAAATTTAAGTAATGGAGCTTGGCTGCGGATTACCCATTTCCCATCCCCCAGAGGGGGAAAGGATATCAATTTAGATTTTACCATACCACGAGTCATTACCTGTGCCACAAATGTGTTACCACGTCTGCTTGGTTTAAATTGCTTTAGGGCTTTCCCGTCAATTTGATGGTTTAGCAGGAGGTTCACTCCCACAAATAGGCATATAATAAGGATTCTCAATCCCGTTAGTTTACCATAGTTATTGCCATGTTTATTGGCAAATTGGCGACATTTAATCCTTCTACTTTTACATTTTATTTAATATAGCTCTTCCTGCGGAGCAAGGCGGAGCAAGGCGGAGCAAGGCGGAGCAAGGCGGAGCAAGGCGGAGCAAGACAATACTCTTATGATGATCTCAATTAAAGTGAGATCTATTACTATTCATGTTTGCTTTTAGTACTCTTATTTTTTCAAAATTTACCGGATCTTTATGCAATTTATTAACATAAATATTGTATGCTATTTCTCAATCTTTAAAGTCCAAATATTTTGAACTCAATAAAGGATAAATATCTAGATAGCTAATTAAAATATGATTGCTGGCTGAATTCGAAGTATTAACCATTAATTGAACAAATTTATCTGAAAAAATTCTATTGCTTAATTTTACTTGTAAAAATTCGGCTAACTTTAACATTAACTTAGTTAAACCTTCACCACTCTTATCGGTTTTTCGTTGTGATAATTGAAAATGAAAGGCTAAATATGTTTTAGGATTTGAAGTAAATCCTTTAATAGCAAAATGGCCATCTGCATCTATAAACCCTGCTAATCAAGAATTACTATTTATTTCAGAACAATCCAGAGGTAGTTTTATAATATCCAACCCTTTAGCATTTAAATAATCTATCATAGCATAAAGAGAATTAATTTTAGGTGTTCTAAATTTACCATTAACTGTCTTCACTACATTAGTAAGACATTTAATATCTTGAATAAGTCATCTAACTATTTTTACATCTTTACGCAAATAAACTCTTCCACCAAATATACTTTGTAATAAGTCAGCGGAAGGTCTATCTTTAAGCGCAAATACTATTTCTATTTGCGCTACTCTAGTTGAACCTGAAGGAGTTATAACTTTTCCTGCGGAGCAAGGCGGTGTATTTAAATGACCATCACCCTCGATTAACCCGGCTAAATAGTAAGCTAGATATTCATATTTATTGTTACTAGAACACTTTATTAGATTTAAATTTTCTTCTATTGGCTTAGCCAGTATACTCACAGCACGCCTAGCTTGAGTATATAAATTTAAACTTGCATGCTTCTGGGGTACCCCAGCCAGCACAGCTAATTTGTTAGGCCATAATGAAAAAAAAGAACATGCTATATAATAATTTGAGTAGCTAATGTGATAAATATTTTGTAAAAAAATAGATGGATTAAAAACCATTATAATTGCCAAAAATTTTATCTTGGTTTGCGAGACATAATCTCATGATAGTGCAACTATCTTAAAGACTTATAATTAAATATATCTTTAAAGATATATTTAATAAGTCCAGAGCAAACACGCATACACTCACGTGTATGTTGGGACCATATCTTATTTATTTAACTTGTAAAAGTTTTGTAGGTGATATAAGCATTTACACCTTTTCTGCTTCGCTAGAGAAATAGACCCATGTCCTATTTCTTTTTGAATTAAAAGAGCTAAGGGTAAATCTTTCAAATGAAATACTATTTTAATAGAAGGATAATTAAGGTTACCTTTAACAGATCTTTCAGTTTTAGGCACAAATATTGTACCGTCTCCCTCTATAAGACCTGTAAGGTAAAGAGAAAAATCTGTGTTGGATTTATTACCTTTATTTAATTAAGGATGAAGTATCATAATTTATATTATGTTTTAAACTATACCCTCTTTTATAAACTCTTCTTTTTTGGCAGAGCCGACCATTGCTTCGCTAGGAAGGTGCATGACAATAACTTACACCTAAAACAATACAAGAAATAAACTCTGGCGTATAGCCTCTGAAAATCCCTATTAGGTTTAAGCTTAATAGGTTTTCTGCTGATTGTGTGAAAGATATCTTTCACAGTTTCCAGCAAATAGCCAGATTTAAAGCCGGCACAATTTATAGTTTACCGGCTAATACAGGTAATGATAATAATAACAACACAGCGGTAACTATTACCGCTCATCCGAATAAAGCTAATTTGTGTAGTTTAATTCCCGGACTTCTCATATTTAAAATAGTGGTAATAAAGTTTACTGCTCCCAGTAAACTACTTATACCTGACAAGTGTAAAGCAAATATAGCTAAATCAACACTTGGTCCACTGTGACTTTGTACACCACTTAAAGGTGGATAACAAATATATTGGTAACTTATCATACGAGGTATCTCTTGCTCATGCTAGATTAAATAAGCAAAGGAGCATGCATGACCAATACCTAGCAAATGTTACACCCAATAAATCTCTTTATTGTTTGGACTATACCTTTATCTTTAAAGTTTTGGCAGTGGAGATTTTTCCGTGGAGATTTTTCCTCCGAAGGAGTAACATGGAGATTTTTCCTCCGAAGGAGTAACATGGAGATTTTTCCGTGGAGATTTTTCCGTGGAGATTTTTCCGTGAAACTTTAAAGATACTCTTCGTTTAGTCTCTGAAGAATAAATAATTAAAATTATTTATACCTGCGCATTGTCTCCATGCAATAAACGTTTTGACTCCCAGAAGTATGCGGTGCTTACTTCGTTAGCAAAACCAGAGAGTAGTTTATAACGTGTGATGGAAAACACCACTAGAAGAGTTTCACGCAATGAGAAGAGTTTTATTCCCTCTTTGTCGCCAAAGAGCAACTCCTTATCTTTAAGAGTTCAACCAGTACCTGCTCCATTTTCTATCCCACTAGCAAATAAAAATAATAATAAACTTGGTGGTAATAATCAGAAACTTATATTATTAAGTCTAGGGAATCGTTTTATTTACATTTATATAAAGGTGTTTATACATAGCTATTGATAATAATAAAACATAAAACATAATTATAGTTAAACAAATATAATTATGTTTTACTAATAGATAAAATACTTACAAAGGAGAAGAAGGACTTTTAGGTAAAGACCCTGATATAGGAGATTTTACCTCAGGTGATGTTGCACTTCGTGGTAAATTATCACTTGAGCCTGTATTATCACCTCCAGCCTCGGAAGGATTAACCAAAGTGGTACCCTCAACCGATGCAGCTGGACTATTGGGTAAAGATGCTTCATAGGCACCCCTATGAAATTGTGAGCCACCTGCATCTATTATACCATTTAAAATACCCAAGAGATCATCCATCATAAATATTAAACCTAATTCTAATAATGTTATATCAATAACTAACTTTTTATTTTCTAATATTGGGAACCATTTGTTTAAATATTACTAATACTATTTTTCAATTAGTTCTAATATAGGAATTTTACAAGTGAAAGTTATAATTACCTAAATAGCTTAGTAAATATAAATAAGTACTTTAGTACTCATACGGACTATGTCTTCATCCTTTATACAGTTTAATTGTATAAAGGAGCCACGCGTGTAGTCTCTGAGGATCCTACTTATAATTTTACTTAAAAATTACTTTCGTTTCCTGCATATTCTTCCCATGTATACATAAGTGTTACTACTAATTCAGTTGAAAATACAACTTTAGAAGCATATAGCTCCAATTAGGTGTCTATGTATCTGTTAACTGGTATTATAAATACCATATTCGAGAGATTCCATGCATATAGCGTAGTTATAATAAAAAAGTTTTCACTTTTTCACGGCATTCCCTCTTTAGGTAAAAAACTTATAATTTGTTTAAGTGGTCTCAATTAAAAGATATTCTATTTCTATTCATATTACTTTTTAACAAATCTATACTAATTTGGTTTTCAATATTTAAATGCAAATTTTTTATAAATAATTCTGCTGCTATACATCAATCTTTATAAAAATTTAGAAGAAAATAATGGAAAAACACTTAAATAAGATATAATAATAAAGATTTTTTCTTAAAAAAAAAAGAAGCTGTAATAGTATTCTCTACTTGTAGCTAATTGTTTTCTAGTTAGAAGACTACAACCTAAAAATTTAGATATATCTAAAAGTATAGAATGACAACTAACATTGGTTATAGGATCTAACATTCTTTGTTCAATTCTTAATCTACAAGATATTTTATTTTTTAATGCACCATTTTCTGTCTTAGTATGTTGTATAGAAAAACTGCCGGACGAAGTACTGCATCTATAAAGCCAGCTAACCAACTATCTTTACTTAAATGGCCCACTTTGCTTGGTAATTTTTCAATATTTAACCTGTGGTTCTTATTTAATCAATCTATTAATAAATAAACTTGATTTATTTTAGGTGTTCTAAGTTCACCATTTATTAAATTTATTAACTTAGTTAAACCTTTTACTGCTGAAACTGTCAATATACAAGCATTATTTTTAGGTCTATAGGCAATATGACCATACTCGATAAAACTAAGAAGTTTTATAGCTAATGGTGCATCTTTTATATGAAAAGTTATACAAAATCTAGGATTATGTCTTTTTATAGACATTTTATCACTTTTTTGTATTCAAATATGTCCGGCTTATTTCATAGAAGCAGCCTTCAAATAAACCAGCTATATAAGAATTATAAGCTGGGTTTATAGTTAAATTGATACCTTTTAATTTATAATGTTTTTTACCAAGGAGGCCCTTTGTTTTTGCCATATCTGGACCCCCTACAAGTAATGGTAATAAAAAGTTTCCGAATCCTCCAATTAAAGCTGGCATGCGCTTTATCACTAACTTTCGTTAATGCGCGGACTATATCTTTACCTATAAATATATTAAATATTTACTAAGGTATTCACGTATAGTCTCTGAAGATCCTACTTTATAAAAGCGTATAATGCTACAATGAGCCCTTTTATATTTGGTTTCTGGCTGATTGCCTAATCCTTTGAAATGTTACTGTATTATGCCGCTTTATCTTAAAGAGAGTCTGCATTACTAGTTCCAACGGCTCTTAAGGTATTCCAGCAAATAGTGAATGTAAAGTAATATATTTTTATATTACCCGGCCGTGCCTTATTTATATTAAATTTTGTAACTAAATTTTCATTTACCTCGATAATAACCCGATTTTTCTCCGGTTAAGTATTTTCTAATAACTTGACGGTCACCTTTTAAATGTTTAGCTAAACTATTTAAAGAATCAAATTCAATGTTTTTTTTTTTGGCTTGCTTTGACTTACGAAGTATGGTCATGGCATGGCCACTATCGTCTTTAAACTCCCCTAAGATAGATTTAGCTGCGGGGTGTTTAACGGTATATCTACCTCTTTTATCTGAAACTAATGTTTTAATTGTATCCGAGTCTAGTAAATTAGTTTCAGAGGATTCCTCTATTAAATCTAAAGAAAAAAAGAAAGTATCTAAATATACATTACCTGAGTTTAAACAATCATTAAGAGTGATATGATGTATATTTATAAGAGTATAAACTTGTTGTTTTGACTCAAAAATATACTGCAAAGTAAGATTATCTACATTATACATATAAACTGGAGTACCTCTTATCTTACGAAGCTTATCTCGCATTTCTTGACTTAGCAGGGAGGATGGATCGTCCTTTTTTATTTGGCTTGCTTTGACGAAGTCATGGCATGGAGCAAGAAAAAATGAATATTTACCTTTGTAAAGTTTTTTATTTTTAAGGTAATAACGAATAGTAGCTTCACTACAATCCATAGTTTCTGCTGCTTTACGATTTGAAGGATATATTGTAGTTTTATTCATTTCTTTATCAAAAACTATAACTTTTGAGCCTATTGCCTCACTGATTTTTTTAGGCGGAGCAGCCTCTTCAGTGTGGATTTTATTTAAAAAGGGGCTAGTTTTACCTGTACGAATCTCACTCAATATTTGCTTTGTTTCCGTCCCCATACTTCGTAAGGGAAAAGAAAATATCTTACCTGTGTGCGGAGCAAGAGATTCACTCATCTTTTGTTTGGTTTCTTCTGATAAAGATATACCTTTAAGTGAATTACTTATTTTAGATTTGGTTTCTTCAGTATGTAACTTACCTAAAGATGAGCTTGCAAAAGATAAAATATTATATTCCGGGTATAAAAAGTCTAAATAATACTGTTCTCTAGATATTGTATCACTAGAGTCACAATACTCTAATATTTCAAGTGTAAAGTTAGAATAGCCATATTTTTTTATTGCACTTAATATATTGCTTTTAGACCTATTTAGTACCTCTTGAGTACTTTTTTCAGAATAATAAAATTTAAATCTTTTAGATAAATCAACTGCAGAACCTATATAGGTATCATCCGTTAATATATTTACTCAACGATATATCCCCCCTTTACCTTTATTTTCTATAAGAGCTAAGTCCTTATCGTCTGAATCATATATAGCTACAGGCGTTATTTCTTTTTCAGGTTTGGAACTACTAGCTACAAGATCTACATTAAGATTTGGTTTCAAACTATCCATAAAATGTTGTTCAAGTGCCACCACTTGTTCTAAACTAGAATTCTCACTCATAATATAAATAGTTAATTTAATATCACTAAAACCATGCTTATTTAAATAACGTAAAACCCTTCTGGCTTTACTATTAAGAATAGATGGCATAAAATAAGAACTTATTCTATTATATAAATTAATGGAATGTCCTACATACATATGTTTTTCATCTAAAGTTTCTCAAATATAAATACCTTTTTGTTTTTTAGTAACTTTAAGTAAGATATCCCTATTATTATAAGGATCTTCTACTAACACTTTAACATATTTGTGTTTATTATTACCGTTTCCGTTATTAGGATAATTATCATTATTTTTATAATTAATATTGTTATCAGATTTACTTAACAAAGATGAACTGTTATTATCTTCATTTACTTGTTTAAAAAAAGTAAAGTACGAATCTAATATAAAATATTTTTTGACCATAAAGAATATCATTAATATTGCGTGGGCAGTTATGATCGCATTATATAATTGATTATCTGCAATATATTGAACCCCAGGTCCGCTTAATTCTAGTCTTATAAGAACCGAAAAAGCTGTACCCAATAGTCCTGAAAATAAAGCAAATATTAGATATAATGTTCCTATATCTTTAGCATTTGAAGACAAAAATCACCTTTCTGTTCATAAAGAAATGCTCTGCTTTAATGGAGAGCTAATAGACCTATGAGTCTCCTCCGACTGTAGGTGCTCATTAACGTTTATATGTTTAAAGGAAGGGAGAAGGGGATCAGGCAAAAAAAACCTAAAAATCCCAATTCGCCTGGCTTTTTAACTATAAAACATATAGTTAGCCATGGGTTCGGTTTATTTATATAGTTATATAGTTACCAAAAGGCTTTAAAGTAATTCTTCTACCTTTTATAACCATAGAAGGTATATTTTCAGTTTATTAATATCTATAAAAATATTTTAAACTAAACCGGATCTACCTTTGTTAAAGATAAGTATAAAATATACCCTGATGTATTGAAATAACAACTTAGGGTCACACAATTGACTACATTAAAAGCTATTAACCTTATTTCTATTTATTCCATAGGATGTCTGTCTAAATCAAACGAATCCCTTATTAATTCTATTAAAAGAAGATTATAAATAGTAGGATAAATATACCTTTCATGAAAACCCTGTCCTGTTTTGATACGCAAATTAAACGCATTTAATATAGTTAATAAAATCAATCTGCTAGCCGCAGGTAGTATAAATTTAACCGTGATATTATTAAATTTTTATTACCTAATAAATCGAACTTTAATCTAGGTATAAGTTTAGGAATTTGTGTAATAATATGTCACAAATATAGACTGACTAGGGAAAGCACAAGAGATAATAGCATAGATTGTAGCATAGTTATTAGTAATTATAGTTTATTTTTCTATGTTTATCCATGTATTGAAAATATAATTTAAATATACTTTAATAGCAAAAAGAGTTACAAGAGTGAAAACTATAATTTTTTTATATTTTCAAATAGTAAGTAATATATCGCGTCATTTTTCTTCATTTAATTTGCGAGTATTTAAGGCTATATACATTAGAAAACTGAAAGAAATAAAGGATAAAAAAAATATGTTTTAAAAATATGAGTCTTTACATGCCATACTCATATGGCATTACTACTAAATAAATTTATAAAATAACCAAAAACTAAATCACCTGCTTTTTCTCTCTCTTAATATACCGTGTATTTTCTTTATCCTTATTTTAAACTGTTCCTGTTCTCCCATCTTATCTTGTATTTGGCTTCTATAATACCGTAAATTATATAAAAATAACATACTTATTCTAGAATACTCTCGTATTCATACTCTTCTCGGGTAAAATCGCTTAACTGTAAAATTGCCGCACTTATTAGAAATATAAAGATATGGAAATTTTGTGTCGTACTGGTTGCATGAAATAAACCAGCAAATAAAGCAATTCCTCTATATAAATTGCTTATATATAAGGTATTTAAGGCAAGTATAAAAGAGTAAAACTAAAATAGCTGCTCTACTGAAGAGTATTGACTTGTCTTAAAAATATCTCGTGGTACACCCCATTACTATATGTATCGTAGTATAACCTAAGCAAACTAGCCTAATCCAGTTTTGGTTATACACACCATTACTATAGGTACATGATACATGATAAAGAAATTTCGCGGATTCTATATGACTTGTCAAATTACGGAAAAATAAAGATTATAAACCGAAAAAAGTTAAGAGCTAAAGAATAAAAGAATCGAACTTTTATATTATTTAAACTTATAAAATTTAAATTTGCTTTATCATTAAGCTAATTCTTTGAGTATATATGTAGTAATATTACTACATATATACGCATATATATATCAATTATAAACTATTCTTATATACAATGTAGAGCAGAAAAAAATATAAGCAGTTTAGCATACTAACTAGTATACCATAAACCGCTTTAGGTTATTAATATTGTATATAAATATTAAATAACGTAAAATTAAATAAAAAAGACGGTGCTTTGCTTCTGTGCAAGGCAAAAGAAGCATGCAAGAGATAAAAATATATCCCGTGTAATCTATTAGGATACTACTAAATTTATAGATATATTCCATCTAAAAAAAAGGTATTTATCATATTTTATATTATTTTTTTTTTCTTGCACCAGCACCAGCATGAGATAATTCAATTAAACTGTTTTCTAATAAACTCACTAAAGGAACAATTATTAAAAAATGTGAAAAGTATAGAACAGTACTAATTTGTCCAAATTCTATAAAGGGACTTTCTACGTGTTTAGCACCTAAAACCATTAAAATTAAAAAGTTAGCTACAAATATGTAGAATGCTATTTTACTTAAAGGTCTAAATTGTATACCTCTAATTTGGCTTAAATCTGCTAATGGCATAACTAGTAACATTAAAATAGCACCTAGCATAGCGATAACACCTAATAATTTATTAGGTATAGATCTTAATATAGCATAGAAAGGTAAAAGATCAGCAGGATATTGTAGGATTATCTTAAGGATGTTTTATAAACCTAATTTGTATAACATTTCATTAATAAAATATGGTTTAACTAGAGTAATTAAATGATCCATAGATTCTTTAAATATGTATAGAGCAAAGCAGAGGTTTATTGTCCCTGTTATAATGTATAGAGCATTTAAGGTTAAATTTATCTTGTAATGTAAACATCAACTTGTCTACATCACTATTACTAAATGCGTAGACACTTATATGTATACCAGTTCCCTGTTTACTACCGTCATAGGTAAGGTTATAAAACATTCTTAAACACGTATCTACCTTTATAAGGGGTTTTTTGATTACGTTTCAAATATGTTGCTATAGAAACATGTCCTAAATCTAATTCTCTAGCTGCGGCCCTAATAGAGGAATAGCTAGTAACAGTGTTTAATTCTAAATCCATAACTTCAATTTTTTTTGAAGAAGGGTGATTTAAATAATTTGAATCATAACTAGACACAGATAAATTAGATTCTAACTTATATATACCTTTATAAAGCCTAGATTTAAGAATATATTCTTTTAAAGTATTTCTACTAGTATTAATACTTTTAGCTGCCTCTGTTAAAGAACCATATTCGGTTGAAATATTAGTTTCTAAGTTAGTAACCGTAACTTTAATAGATTTACTTAAGTTTAAATTTTTAAGATTACTATGAATCTTTATTAGAGAAGTTTCAGAGTGTTTATAACCTAAAGACGAATAAGCCTTTTTCAATACATTATAATCCGGATTCAGAAGATCCATATAATATTGCTCTCTTCTTGTTAGCTCTTTACGAACACAATATTCAATAATTTCCAATTTGAAATTAGAGTATCCATATTTTGGGCTGGGGAGGGTACCCAGCCAGGAGCAGAGCTTTATTAATAACCATCATCTTACGAGTATTGTGAGAAATAAAATAAATATTGAAATAATTTATTAATCTTCTTCCTAAATTTACACTACTACCAATATAAGACTTATTAGATTCTAAATGAGTTCAACAATATATACCTGATTTACCCTCATTATCTAAAATGGCTGTTTTTTTTACTAGAAAAAGCATCATTATATGAAACTACTGGTATAAATGTTAAACAGTTAATATATTAAAAAAGATAAAAAAAATAAAATTAATTTGTCTAAAGTTAATAAGAATTCTCTAGGGAATTAACTTAAACTATATATTAAAAATAACAAAATTATAGACATTCCTAAGTTAAATCTATCCGCAGTTTCTTTGCATAAGTGATGAACTATCCTTGTCTTAATGTTACGCGAATTTAATAAAAATAAGATAAATACCATTTAACCGTTCCATTATACCATCTTTGGAAGACTTTTTGGAATATTCAAAAGGCTAACCCTTTGGCAGTTAATAATTCGTGGATATCTACGAAGGGGGTACAATTTTTACATTTGATAAATAGAATAATTCTCTAAAAACATTAAGACAAGGGAGTTGCATAGTGGTAAAAGATATAGCACTATATATTTTATTAGTCCTTTTATCCCTGACTACTCTAGATTGTGGTATATAATCCTTAACGCAGAAAGTAGTAAAAAAACTATAAACATATTCAAAGTACGCTTTATGAGCTATAGCTGTCTGTGCATATACTAACCTAGAGTTTACTGTAGGGGATCTTTTTACTATGTGGGCATCACCTAGAAGTATTCCTATTAATACGTCTCTTATATCATTAGGCATTAATATATCTTTTCTCTCTGGGGGCGGCTATGCTTCGCATGCGGAGCAGCGGAGCAGCGGAGCAGCGAAGCAGAGGATAATCGACTAATACCTTTTGTTGGCTGACGAAGTATGCATACGTTTCTTAATAGATACTAAACTAGCGAATAGATCGTACAATATATATCCGTTAATTTTCATTAACGGCCGGACTATATCTTCATTATTATATAAACAATGTCTCACGTATAGTCTCTGAGGATCCTACTAATAATAAAAAATATATTATTTGGGTTTCCTGCTGATTGTCCATTGTAATATATTTAAGATTTTCACTAGTACCTAGCGTTTATAGGCTCAGGTAAAAAAAAAAGCCAATACTTGCTAGGATGTAATACTTTATAAAATAATACTCGTCCTCTATGAAGTAATACTAGTACTTAAACCTTTAGGAGTTTCCAGCATATAGTGAGATTAAGTGACATCTTTTGTTTATCACTCTGGAACGATAGCAGGTGGAGTTTGCATAGGGTTAGCCCAGGTATACCTAGGCGTGGTTATTTATCATCTCTAGCTAAAATAGTTTAGCTAGAGAATTTAGGGTAAGCAATGAAATAGAAAAACTTAAAATTATGGCTTAATAGAATTATTACTACTCTAGACTTAAACTATACCTAACTTTAAAGGCTATTAATTAAATCTGAAATAATTTTATCTCTATATAGGACAGCGGAAGCCAAAGCTTTGGCTTGTCCACCACATGTTGAAAACATAAAGGCTTTATTAGACTTGGGCAATTTTAATGTAGATGGGAAACGCACCTGTCAACCTCTAATCTCCTTATTTGGAGTATATACAGAGGATATGTAATGTTCTCCTAAATCTCTACGATCAGAAACTGCTTTCGACCAGTCATCTAAACGACTCAGTCAAACTTCCTTAGGTGTAAAACGTTCATTAACACAGCTATAAACTTTATTAATAAGTGCAATAAGCCCAAAGTAAGTATGATGACCTCCGCAATTTACCAAGCGGTTTACTCAAGATAATAAGTTCATGCTATCAATTTTTCAATATAAAAAGTGTGAGTGGTTTTTAAGTAAAGGAAATAAAGATTTAAAAACATTATTTATACCTTTAACCGTTAGGGTTAAAGTACCTGTACTTTCAACTAAAGAAGTTTTTATATGCAGATCATTTAAAGCGTTAGTCATTAATTTCATCATTTGCTTATTAGATTCAACATTAGATTGTAAGATGTTAAATAAAGGAACAATAACTACCGTGCAATTTTTCGGTTTCCACTCTAATTTTAAATGCAAAGTACCATCTCCTAAAAAAAATCCGAATATAAATAAAAAAGCAGGACAAGTATTATTTTCAGGATAAGAAAGCGTCGGTAATTCATTCAAAAGAAGTGGATCTAGACTAAGTGAAAGTAATTTATCTTTCAGACTTAATTTATAACGAGAACTATGTGCAGTTAAAGAATAAGCAAGTTTTATCAATAAAACTTTCGAGATTTGGTCTGGGTTTTTTTTTTCTTGCATACTTCGTCCGGCTTGAGCGAAGCAGAAGTATGGCCACTGCATGCCTAGCGCATGCGTAGCACGTGCTGGCCTCACAATTCCATCTGCATGCAAGAGTTTCTTCAATTCGTATATTCTTTTTAATTTAAAGATGGCTTGAAACTTTGCTCCATAAAGCCTAGAAAAATATGGAACAAAAACCGCCAAAAAAGTCTCTCAACCAGATAATCTATACTGGATAACAAACTTCTCCATGCTATTCAAATGTATATTAAAAGTACCTTTGTTGCATAAAGCCTTATTTAATCTTAAAAAAAATATCACACTTTGTTCTGAAAACAACTGAGTAGCTGAACAAATAGGATAAAAATTCAGATCAGATCTAAAAATACCACCTATGTAACCTTCCGCTTGTCAAAATCCGTTTGCAAGTAAAGCAAATTCTTTATCCGAACCTTTAGCTAAAGGATCTGGACGATTTTGTAAAGTTAAAAAAAAATTCTTTACTTCCAAAACGGTCATTTCTCTATTTCCTACTTTACCCTTAGTAGGTTTGATATTTTCGGGTTCCTTTAGAGTTAAATGCTTTAAAGGAATAGAAGTATCAGAACTTTCAGTCTTTAAAAAAGGATAGAAAGTAAACAAATAACCATTATGCCTGAGGCATTCTCCCTAAATAGCTTTAAAGCTATCCATTTAACGGAAAACTGAGGGTTTTCCTGCATTCTTTCGAATGGGGCTTGACTATATCTTAAGCCTATATGGATCTTTATCCATACAGCCAACCTACATTTAGTCGATGAACTGCACACCTAATATCTTATATCAGCTGCTTGGCTGCGGATTACCCATTTATCCTTATTATAAAAATAAGCATAATCAATTTCGATTTTACCATATCACGAGTCATTACCTGTGCCACAAACTCTATTACTAGGTTAGTTTGGTTGAAATTGCTTTAGGGACTTCCCGCAATTTGAAGGTTTATAGCCATAAGTTCATTATGACAGTAACTAAATTTCCCTAATTACGTAATTATCACTATCACCTAAAACGTTAGGCATAAAGAATACAAATACACTCAATACAATTATAAATAAAAATATGGTTACTAAATCTTTAAATAAGAAATAAGGAGCAAAAGGTAATCTATCATAGTTACCTGAAATTCCTAAAGGATTACCTGATCCAGCGCTATCGTGAAGTGCAATTAAATGCATTAAAACTAAAGCAGCTAATACAAAAGGTAAAACAAAGTGTAAAGCGAAGAATCTGTTTAATGTAGCATTATTAACGGAACAATTGTGTTGGTAACCCCATAATCATCTAAGTAACCTAGGCTAATTAGTTGGGTTTTTTCTTTTTTTTTTGCATACTTCATCCGGCTGTACTTCGTCCGAAATATGCATGCACCCGGAGCACCCGGCTGTACTTCGTCCGGAATAAGGCATGCACTAAAAAAAAGATACCCAAAAAGAAAATTCTCGTTACACTCAATAAATTTCTTTATTGTTCGGACTATATCATAATCTAACTGTATTTAGTATTTGTCAGGAATATGGATTTTTTCGGCGTACCTTGGTATAGTACGAAGATTTTTAATTCAAAGTATATATTGGATCTTTTTATACCCTAATAGTTTTACAGGTGCTTTAGTTATAAATTTAATAATATTTTCTATAGATCTCACACTTGTAACTTTCAATTTAAAATTATTAGTTTTGTCATTATAAACCTTAGGGGTTAAAGATAAATATTCACGAATAGCTAAAATAAGTATTTCACCATTAGTTTGACTTATATCAAAACTAGCTACAAAATAATCCTTATCTTTATCTAATTTATATACACTAAAACAACTTTCAGCTTCAATAAATCCTACTAATCATGCAGAAAAGTAAGGTGCAGTAAGTATAGACTTAATAGAATTAAGAGCTAAAGTAGGGCGAGAATACACAGGTATAGCATCATAAAATATTTCATTAGATAAAATAATATTTCTTAATCTCAAGTAATCATATTGTTTATTAGAAAAAAGAGGATATCTATCAAAAATAGGTAATATTTTATTTATTAAGTGTTCTTTTTTTCGAACTCTTAAATATACCATGCCATTACCCTTTTTAACTCTAAAACCCACAACACCTACACCTAACATCTCTTTAATTTTATATATAAGTTTAATATCTTTTATACTTAACTCTATACCTAATTCACATTGAAAATATTTTCCCTTTTTTGTAACAGTGAAAAACCCATCACCTTCAAACAAACCAACTAAATAAGCGTATTTAAGATTTTCTGCGTTTAGTCTCTGAGGAGCTTCGTAAGTTGATAACTCTCTAACCCCGGCTGATTGCCCCCTTGATTTAGGCTTTTTCACGTATGTATTAATAATACACACGTATCCTAATACTATTGGGGATATTCCAGCATTAAGCAGAATTTGCTGAACAACATCACTGTTGTTAGGCTCTTCAATTAATAATTGACTTAAGCCACCTCATAGAACAAATATATACGATAAAAATTTAAAATTTTATCCTCAAAACCTCACGGCTTTGTTTAGACTATATCTTCAACCTATTTAATTTATCTAACTTTATAAAAATATTTAATTAAAAAAAGAAATTAGCTATTACTTTATTGTAGGAAATTAAATAATTGTATTAATCCCTATTTTTATGGCAAAGCATTAGCCTTTCTGGTTTTATTATTCCTTATATATATAAGAAAAACCCTCTTCCCCCCCCAGACTTCTCCTTTTGCCTTGCACAGAAGCAATGGTCGCATGTTTCTCTCCTTTTGCCTTGCACAGAAGCAATGGTCGCCTTGCACAGAAGCAAAGCACAGAAGCAGAAGTCTGGGGGGGGGGGGGATCCAAAGCAGAGCCTAACTAAACGCTCTGTGTTATTTTTTTTTTTCTATATATTCACGTGAATTATAACTCTAAAGAAAATAAGGAACAGAACCAGCACTTATAAAAAAAAACTTTTTGCTTGCTCTGCTCTGTATAACAGCAGTACTTATAAATAAGAGCGCTGGCCATACTTCTGCTTCGCTCAAGCCGGCTTATTTCATAGAAGCAGAAGTATGCAAAAAAAAAATTAAAAGCCATAAGTAGGTTGTGAGGGTTTCTTGTCAAGCTTATTGCGGTATTGCTCACTTGTTAGTCGTTGAACGTTTTTGACATATCCTACCTCCCCTTATATAAATAAGGAAGTAGAAAATTATACCATGTCAAACTTCGCTGCAGGTAATTTAATTTACCCGTGGTAGGTTAAATAAATGTTCTTGCAATTTTCCTCATTTGCCTCTAAAACATTACTGTTTTAAGGAGCCTCTATTAACATAACTTTTGGTGTTAGTGTATCGCATAAAAAAAGGGGGGGGGGGGGGAACTGGGATGTCTTCTCTTCCTTGCTTTGCTTTGCTCTCCTTTTGCCTTGCACAGAAGCAATGGTCGCTTCTTTGCTTTGCTCTCCTTTTGCCTTGCACAGAAGCAATGGTCGCTCTCCTTTTGCCTTGCACAGAAGCAATGGTCACTTCTGCAAAGCAAAGCTCAAAAAAGAAAGCAAAGCGAAGCAGAAGTATGACACCTCCCTCCTCTCCTTTTGCCTTGCACAGAAGCAATGGTCGCCTTGCACAGAAGCAAAGGTCGCAGGGTTTCCTACTTTATTTTTCCTTATTTATATAATAAATAAGGAATAAGCCAAGTAAGGCTTCGCTTATAGAATAAGAAGAATAGGCTTTTTTTTTCTCTAAGGGAGCACGCTTTATTTCGGATGAAATACAACAGCTACGCTTATTACAACAGAGGAAATTTAAGATTTTTATAACGATAACTATTACGTAAAAGGTTTAATCATTTTAAATATTGAAGGCTTTTCAACCCAATTAACGGATGAAAACCCTTAAAGGAGAAAAAGTTAATCACTGTTTGTATATCAGCTTTAGAACACACACTAAATTGATTATATAAACCTTTTTCCGTATCTATTTTTCTATTTGTATTAAACACCAGTTTAAAAGCTTCAAATAACAACACGTGTATTCTCTGTTTTATTTGAAAGCATCCATCATTATTATTTTTCATAAAGAAAGAACCCTCCGCGCAAGTAAACCCTACAATTCAGTGTTTAAAAAATCATAATCTTACATAAGCTTCAGCTGTCCGAAGGAGGGGAGCTTCTTTTAAATGTAAGGAGGATATAGTTCTTACAAAGGGTATTTCATCATAAACTTTTATATCCTGTTTTAATATTAACATAGCTAAATCGAACTGAGCTCTACGAGTATCCGTTAAAAAAAATATACCATGATGTATTAACAATGGAAAAAAAACTTCTTGTAAATCCGTTCGATTAATTATTAATTTACATCTGGGATTTTTTACGTCAGAATATACTGTAATTTTACCTATTTTTAATACAGAATGCATATATTGTAATGTAGAAATATCATCTAAATGTATGGAAATTACAAGTTTAATGGTTATAAACCCTTTTGTAGATCTAGTTACCTGAATATAGCCGTCCCCATCTATAAAACCCACTAAAAAAGCTATAAAAGATGAAGGAATAGAGAGATATTCTTTTTTATTTAATCTGATTTTATTACCCTTTTTTAATGCGTGTATACTAACAGTACCAATAGTAGGCAAAACAGTTGCCTTAATATCTTCTGTTATATTTCTTGACTCAACAATATCTTGTCCAATTCATGGAATTGCACTCATAAGGTTTGTAATAACTGTGGCGCCTCATAAACTCATTTGACCAAATGGTAAAACATACAGACTTACTTATATTAATTTATTAGGTTATATATATAAGCTGTGATAACTTTTATCTTCGTATATCACATTAGCTTGTGCTAAAAGTTTCGACTGTGCATTAAGCATCATTGCAGACACCCATCAGTGACCCAGTCTGTCGCGGTCATATAAATAACCGACGATCTCTAATCATAAAATAAACATTTATCTGTAAGTTTACCTATTACAGATTGAATTATTTTGATGTTTTTTGATCGTACCACTAATATTGCCAAAGAATATCTAATATTCTTCAATATCCCTGTCGGGTTATTCTGCTTTAATATATCATTTTTCTTTATAGATTACATGAAATTTATACTCACAGGACTATAATTTTAATTAACAAAACAAACCATTTTAGTTATATAAACAACATTATTATATAATCAATACCAACTAAACAAAATTAACCATTCAACGCTTTTTTAGCAACTTATTTGTACTTTTTAAGGATCTAGAGATTGTCTTGACAGAACAATTTAAATTTCTAGCTGTTTCTATAACACTAAGATATTCACCGTATATGGTACCATCTAAATTATAAACTATTATAGGTCTTCTTTCAGCGAAGCAGAAGTAGAGGTGTCTTCTTTCAGCGAAGCAGAAGTATGACATCCCCTTGCTCCGCACAGAAGAGATGCTTTTTTCATGTTTGCTATGGCTTCCTCAGAATAAACCGCTATGCTTTGCCCGGACGGTTTAAAGCTTTATCTCTAATTAATTCTATAGTTTTAGCTGAAAGTTTTTTATTTCTGTTTAAGTTACCAATTCTATCTCTACGAGCTTCACTGTATTCAGTTTTCATTTTTATTCTGGTTAATTCACTATGTTTATAGCCAAAACTAGAACCAGCTTCAGTCAATATATTATAATTGGGTAATAAAGATTTTAAGTAAAAATCTTCTAAATCTAATAACTTACGATTATTTTCTGGAGTAACTACTTCAGGGTATATTTCTAAAACTAAAAAAGCAAATTCAGATAATTTATATTTTCTTACTGCATTTTTTAAAACTTTACTGCCAGTTAAATGAATCAAATGATTAGCAAATCTTTTATTTATTCTGTTAGTAGAAGCTGATCCTATATAATAATCCATAGTAACTTTATTTAAAATTAGATAAATACCACTAAGACCCCTAGTATCTTCTAATATTTTTTTATGTGTAGAGATATCTTTTAAATCTTCGTAAATATATACAGGGCTAATGTTTTTTTCTAAAATAAAGTATTTTACTATTTTAGAAACTGTATCTTGGTCTCTACCGGTAGAATAATATCTTTTACCCAATAGTGTAGATGGTTTTACACTAAAACCAGTAAAATAATGTATTTTACCCAATCCTAGTGGTTGTTTTTCTTGTTGTTGTTGTTGTTGTTGTTGTTCTTGTTGTTGTAGTAAATTAGAACCATTTTGGGCTATATTTAAAAAACCCAGGAATGCGGTTACGATCATAAGTATGAAAATTACAGTACCTAAAGTTCAAACTAATGTTCTAGGAGCTCTATAAGATCCATAATATAAACCTCTACCTATGTGTAGGTATACTAAGAAAAAAAAGGCTGATGCAGTATTACTGTGTAAGTAACGTATTAATCAACCAAAGTTCACATCACGCATAATCATATTTGTATTAATAATACTATATCTATTATAGACTAACCCCTAGACGCTCTATCTATGGGATTAGATGACAAAATATATTTATTTTTGGTGCGTCTTCGAAGAGCAAGCAACCTATTTGTATCTATGTAACGATTACAAGTATTACTACAGGGGGAGCGGATAAATCTCCCCCCCTAATGCTTTATGAGCCGAACTAAATGAAATAAAAGGAGATCCCTCCATTAGCCCTTCATTTGTATAAATATATACAATTTTAGGTTTTTCAGATCTATTGGCTATACTATATTTACGTACATTTTCAGTATGTGGTATATCTAATTTTATATCAAAAGGAGGATCTTTTTTTAGTGCAGAGCAAGATCTTCAAAATTTTTATTAATATTATCAATTATTTCATTTACATTATTAGAAGATATATTTGTACTATATCTTTTATTAAGAATTTCGGTTATATCTAAAAATAACTTTTTCCCTTCAAGTGTATAATAATACCCTCGAATTTTTAAGGTTAAAGCCATTCTTCATAATTTAAAATCAATGGCTTTACGGCTATAAAATTTAGATTCATCCAATAAAGGTAAAATGTAGTAATATAAAGCATCTATATTAGCTACAACTAATGAGACTACATTTGTTCTGACATTAGTTGTACTTGTAATATTTATAGGTAATATTTTATTATTTTGGTGCGTAGCAAGGAAAATATTTAGTATTATTGGATAAACTTATTAAAAAATAAGTTATTGCATTTAAACATTCTTGACTTGTATTTTTTTGCTTGCTTTGACTTACGAAGTATGGTCATGGCATGGACTTGTAAATACAATGAAGATCCCGTTTTAATACCAAAAGTACCTTCACCTTCAATAAAACCTATAAATCAGTTAGGGTTTATTATAATTTGAGATTTGGTTGTATCATATGTAAAGATTACTCTTTTAGAATTCATACTATTTTTTAAAAATAATATTCTTTCCATATTAGCGTCAGATAAATTTTTATTTTTAGTTTTAATTAACAAAACCTCGTAAAAATTGTTAAAATCTAATTTTTTACTAGTATGTAAAGGATAATTATTAAAAATAGAAGATATTGTGCTGATACCTGAAATATCTTCTACAATAAAAGAACAACTATTTCTATTTTTTTCTTCTGTTACTCTACCTATATTTAAATTTGATTGAATAATTTGAAGAACTTTTAGGTCATCTATATGTAAACTAATTTTAAATCTTAATTTTACATATTTACGATCTAGAGTAATTAAAAAGTTACCTTCAGCATCAGTAAATCCACTAAATCAATATAAAAATTCATCCTTATTTACTTTATTAAATATATTTTTCTCTGCTCTGCAAGCAAGCAAAGCGTGTGCTGATGAAATAAAAGCGTGTGCTGATGAAATAAAAGCGTGAGACGAAATAAGCGCAAGCTGCGAAGAAAAAGCTTCATCGTGGATAATTAAAGTTGAATTTTTATTTTCTTGAAGAGAATAATTACAAAATCCCATTTTATTTTTAGTACCTGATACATAAATAAATGTCAATAAAACTATCCCTAAAATAAGGCATAGATAGATTTTCAGTTTTATTTTACTTTACTTCACAGTAAAGATTGGACTATCTCACCATCCTTTAAGGATGTCAAGCGTGTAGTCTCTGAAGTTTCTAATCCGTAATAAGTTATGGTAAACTTAAATAGATTAGGATACCTGCTGATTGTCTTATAAGTATAAGGGTTTCCAGCAATTTAGCCAGATTTAGAGAGCACAATATGCCATATGCTCTACGGAGTTAAAGGCTTCTAAAACACTCGGATTATAATGCATAGCTAAAGTTACACCTGTAACTATTTGTATTATTAAACAAACCGCTAATAAAGAACCGAAGTTCCATAAATAACTTAAGTTAGCGGGTTGTGGTGAGTCGATTATATATGAATTAACCAATTTTAATAATGGATGACTTTTAAATATTCTCATGTTTAATTTATTGTATTTTTTTTATCGTTTTTCATCTAAAATTTGTATGTATAACGCTTAGTTTAGAAAAGCCAACCCTTACACCGATACTTAATAATGTTAAGAAATTGTGAGAAATTCCTTCAAAATAATAAGTATAAATATTACAGGAGATATATAATATCCCTAGTATATTATACCTATATTTAGGTATACCCTTAAAAACCTAGTGAAGAAATTTTGTCTAAGTAACGTATTAATTTGACCAATTTAAAAACGTTACACAATTGACTACATTAAAAGCTATTAACCTTATTTCTATTTATACCATAGGATCTCATCTGTCTAAACCAGAATCCGTTATTAATTCTATAAAAAACAAATTAGTAAGAGTAGGATGAATAAACGTTTCACCCTCCCCAGTAAGCGAAGTATGAGGTCATCATTATTTTTTTATACTTTAGTAGTGATATTTCACTATATTAGGACGAGAGATTTCTATGGTAATAATTAATAATTTATTAATATTAAAATAACAACTATATTCCATTATATCCACTTGTATGCATACTTCTTTGCTTTCTTTTTTGAGCTTTGCTTTGCAGAAGTGACCATTGCTTCTGTGCAAGGCAAAAGGAGAGAGCCCTCCTCTCCTTTTGCCTTGCACAGAAGCAATGGTCGCCTTGCACAGAAGCAATGGTCGCATACTTTGCTAACGAAGTAAGCAGAGTATGCGACCTTTTTTGCTAACGAAGTATGCAGAGCATGAGCATGAGCATGAGCATGAGCATGGGCTACTGGCTGGCTCACAATTTTATTATTATAAACATATATCTCGCATTAATTTAACCTAGAATTATTAAGGTTTTTCTTATACTAAGCAATTTAATGTTACATATTATAGAAAAGTAATCCTGTAATTAGACTAACTATCAATCTTTGAAACAACCCATATTAAACTTTTGCATATATTCAAAATTTTTATTTTGAATTTCCGTATTTTCAGACTTTAAAGGAAAAAAATCTGTAATAGCATTAGATATTGTGTGGGCTATATACAATGCATCGCTTTTAGTAATATTGTAAGCAGGACTTATCATTATATGGTCACCATTTATACCATCTGCACAACCAACACCACCATAAGTATGCATTTTATATTCATCATGAATAAAGTTTCTTAATTTAGGACTTACATTTAAGTTAGAAGGAAAAGGCGATTTAAGCTGCTTGTCCTTAACAAACTCTACAGCAATAAATTGACCTGTACCTCTTATATCTCCCACATTTGGATGGTTAATCAAACGTTTTTTTAACTCTGCTAGTAAGATATTTCCGTTATCTCTAATGTCTAATAATATTTCTGCTTCTTTATCTAATAATTTATTAACGACTACTAGTGCTACCGCTGCCGAAGTACCCTGTGAGTGAAAAGTTTGACCTTGATGCAATTTATTGCTTATAGATAAACCTTGTAAAACTTTGTCATTAATTAAAGTAGCCCCTATCGGTACATGACCTCCACCTAAGCCTTTGGCTACCGTTTGAATATCGGGGCTAATTCCTTCATGCTGTCAAGCATGAATATAAGTACCACATCGCCCCATGCCGCACATCACTTCATCCAAAATAAACAAAGCGCCGTGTTTATGGCAAACCGCTCTCATACCCTCAAGATAGCCCGGAACCGGTCCAACACAACCTAAAGAAGAACCAGATACGGTTTCCATTATAAATGCTATTACAGTATCTGGCCCTAATTCTTGAAATTTAGCCTCTAATTCGGCAGTTTTTCTAGCTACAAATTGAGCGTCCGTTTCACCATCTAAACGTTGTCTATAAGGATTACAAGAGGATATTGTATGAGAATAAGTACCTAAAATAGGTTTAAAGGGTTCTTTTCTGGCTATATGTCCAGAGACAGTCAAAGCTCCGGCACTATTACCGTGGTACGAAGTATCCCTACTAATAATATTAACCCGTTTAACTTCACCTATATTAAAAAAGTATTGAACAGCTAATTTAAGCCCTATTTCATTGCTTTCTGTACCAGAGCCAGATAAGTAAACTTTTACCATTAAACCATTAGTGCTAGCCACTAAGGCTTCGTTTAATGCCAAAGTAGAAGCGTTAACATAACTGTCCCCACAAGTATAATTAACCCCGGTTATTATTTGAGTAATTAACGCTTGATTTAATTCTGGGTGAGCATATCCAAAACAAGATACGGATGCACCCCCAGAGGCATCAAAAATAACACGCCCATCTTCTAAAAATAGGTAGTTCCCACTGGCTCTGGATATAATGGGATAATTTTTATCTATAACTCTGGTTAAAGTAGTGCTTTGATTATAAATTTTAAGGCTAGTATATTGCCTTAAATTAAGTTTAGTTGATAAAATCTAACGCCTAGAAAAGATACTGTAGAAGTAGTTAAAGCTACTTTTTGGGATTTATGAATAACTAAGCTATTATGATTTACATCATATTGCCTTAAATTAGATATAGTTGATATAGATCTAACCCTTACTTTAGATACTGTTAAAGCTACTATTTGGGTTTATGATTAACTAAACTATTACCAGTTAAATGGGCTTGGCTTAGGCCAAGCTCACATAACTGGTCCTCGTGGAAAGCCAGGCTAGCAGTACTACTTGAAGAACTTAAAGAATCATTATTATGGGGTTTATTTGTAATTACAATAGTACCCACCATAGCTAGTAATAATATTATAGATATTAATATCAATAATATAGCATACGCACTATAAAATATAGTACCTATTCATGCAGTATGACTTTTATATATTAAATTTCCATCTCAATATTTACTAGAAACATAGTATATAAATTCATTTTCGATATTTAGCACAATAGCCATATTATTTTTAAATGGGTTGCTTCTTCAATCATAGGTATAATAAATAGAAGTTATATTAAATAAAGTAAAACTAATTGAAGAGAGTATAAATATTGCCAAAGCTATACTATTACTAGTATTACTGGATAATTCACTTATTCTAACATCTATCAACATTAGAATAAAAAGGAATAATATAGAAACGGCTCCCACATATACCAATAAATAAGAAAGACCTATGTAACCTATACCTAATAAAATAAGGTAAATAGCTATAACTGAAAACAAACCAATTAGCCATAACACAGAAACCACGGGATTTTTACAGATAATAACGTATAATCCAGATAATATTGCCACTAATGTAAAAATAAATAAAATTCCGACTTTATAACCGTTTGTTAACATTTCAATTCGTTGAATAAGATTGTCCATATAAGCACAATATAATAAAAAAAATACCTCACTATTTCTATTATCGCTTATCTAATATAACAAGAAGTGCTTATTTAAAAGATATAGATAAAATAATGCTATGGCTGGCTCCCGCTCCTTGGCTTATTTTTGTTTCATGCATGGAGCCACAGAAGGAGGAGGAGGAGGAGGAGGAGGAGGAGGAGGAGGAGCCATAGCATTAAAAAAAAAAAGTATATAATGACTAGGTTTGCTAAATACATTTACGAGGTTATACCATAGTCAAGTTTATGCTAAGACACGTGTACAAGATTCGAACCTGTAACATTTATGGTGCTTTACTTACTGGGCTGAGATGTCATACTTCTGGGATGTCTTCTGGCTGGGATGCATACATAGTACTGGGAGTGTCTTAATCTAGGAAGACATCCATGTCTGTCATACTTCTTTGCATACTTCTGGGAGGTGTCTTAATCTAGGAAGACACCTCCCAGAAGTCTTCCTCCGCAAAGACTACGTAGAGGGGTGTTTGTCGCACGAGAAACAGAACATCCCAGTAAAGCATGGGCTGGGATGGGGTGGGATGTCTTAATATAGGAAGACATCCCACCCCATCCCAGTACCGAAATAAAGCGAGACATCCCAGCCAGGAGCAAGAAGTATGGTATGCAAGAAAACACCATGTTCTACCATTGAACTAACACGCTGTTATAACATTGAACTAACCAGGGTTATACCTTTTTTTTTTCCTCCTTACTGGGGGGGGGAGGCTCCCCAGCACAAGCCAGATGAAATAAGCACAGAAGCAGAAGTGGTTTGCAAGGCACAGAAGAAGTAGGCCAAAAAAAAGTCTTCTGGGTCAAGGTGTCTTCTCTTAGAAGACTTTTTTTGGTTTTTTGTTGCTTTGTTGTTGTTTTTTTTTTGGTGCTGGCTGGGTGCTTGCTTGTGTAACATACTTCTTTGCATACTTATTTGCTGTACTTCTTTGCTTTGCTTCTGTGCAAGGCAAAAGAAGTATTGTGCTTTGCAAAAGAAGTATGCGACCATTGCTTCTGTGCAAGGCGACCTTCTTTGCTAACGAAGTATGCAGAGCAAAGCTCAAAAAAGAAATAAGCATGCAAAGAAGAGAAGACACACAAGCCAACAAGAAGTATGGCATGAAGCATGTGTAACGCGTTAAAGAATAGTTCGAAGCTTTTATTTTATTAATAATAAATATTTTTAAGTAGAATTTGCTTTACTAAAAAGCTAACTATTTTATTACACTATATTAGGTAATTTATTTAAATCGCTTTACCCTTAAGCAAAGATAACTAGAAACATATTAATAGTATTTGCTTAACTAATACCACTAATATTGTTTTAAATACGTAAAAATATAGGTAATTTATTTAGATGGCTTTACTGTTAAGCGTTTACTATAAATAGAATGTATTAGGCAAGATAAAGCAGAAAAAAAAATGCCAACATTAGGGCAAACAAACCTGTAGCCTCTGCAAACGCAAATCAGTATTTCGGGGGGGGGTTATTGTAATTACAATAGCACCGAAAAATTTACCATAGCAATAATAAACTGAAATATCTATTATATATGTTATATAACATTTATTTGGTTTTAAATTATAAGATATATAAATCTTTGTACCTCTTCTTTCGAAGATGAAAAGCAATTTAAACCGAAAAGAGTAGTTAAAGAATAAAAGATTCGAACTTTTATTTTACTTAATAAGAATTATTATGTAAATTTTGCTTTACCTCCTTAAGCTAATTATTATTGTACCTATCTTCAGTCCAATTTATAAGTATATCCGTAAATATTTATACCCCCTTTTTAAATATTTACGGATATACTTATAAATTGGACTGAAGAGAAGATATATAATCCACCAAAAAAATATTCTAATCAGTCACTCAGGCTTATTCACGAATTATTATCCGCCGCACTAGTACTTTCTTCCAACTCAGCTAACTCTCTTTCTAAATCACCTCCTTTCTTTTCCGATTAAAGCATATCTTTGTAAGCTTTTCTTTCCGTAACTTTATCCTCTATATCTTGAGCCTTAGAGTGCTTATCGTTGTGGACTTCTCGGATTTTCTTTTTCTATATCTTGTATTAGTTGTTCACGGCGGTCACTAGAGCTAGGTTGAGTAAAAACAATGCTGGTGTCAATAGCTAGTGGAGGTAATAAATGTAGCAAAACCCCCGAAACATAAAGCTGTAAAAATGCGATCATTAGAGCAAACAAACCTGTGGTCCCTGCAAAAGCAAATTCTAATATTGCATATGAAAATAGCTGACCTCTTAGCGAGGGATTTCTAGCTACACCTAGAATTAAGGCTCCGAAAACTACACCTATACCAACACCTGCACCTATTAAACCGGTTGTAGCTAAACCTGT